>APFE031212079.1:899-20244 GCA_000404065.3 Pinus taeda | reverse complement strand
GTCTTGTTGATAACCTCTCAAATGATTGGAAAAGGATTTTGATAAAACCATCCTATAAAAACTTTTATCAACTATTAAACTATCTATAATATTAAATATCATCAACCAATTTAAGGCATTAACTTAATATATATAAAATAATAATTATCTATTATCCATCCCATTAATAGTATTATCTCATAAATACTTTTTTCATGGGTGATAAAAGAGATTATGTTAGATAATTTGCAATAATATAGCTTAAGAGAAACACGCTATTGAGTAATATGTCTATAATACAAACATAATTTCAACTATGATAAATATGGAAAGTTTCATAATTACATAAAAATAGTGATAGAAATAATTGTAAATTTATAAAAATAAACAGGTCTCAAAAATCAAAATACAAAATAGAAATCCATCATTTAATAAATTTTAAATACAAAACAAATAGGAGTACTACTACAAGAAAATACTCCTCTTCATTTATAAATAACTAGCGTAGATCTATCTCTCTCCATCATCAAGGGAGACCAAATCTCTCTCTCTCTCTCTCTCTCTCTCTCTCTCTAGCTACAAACCTCTTTAAGTGAAGAGATTTGATCCTCTCAATGCTTGATCCACAGTTAAAATGGATCTAGGTTGCTTTAGTCATTAGCCTTTAAATAGGCTACATTGCAAAAACCATGGGTTAGGAGTACCATGGGAAAAAACCATGGGCAAGAAAAAACTATGCACTGGAGAATTTTACGTTTTTTAATTTTTTTATTTGATTTTATTCCTATTTTATTTTGACTGAGTTAAAATGCCAAATATTATAACATATTCCCCAGGTGGAAAGGGTCTCTTGGCACAAAAATCTAACAACCAAAAATATATTAAGAGGGGCCTAGAATAAAATACCTAGATTATGACATTTCTTTCCAAGACTTCAAGGTCTCTCTCATTTGTTTTAAATTATGAAAGAAAATTGATGAGAAAAAAACGAATAAATTAAACAAATATTAAATACAAAACCATGGAATCTAACAAAACTATGTGCAAAAAGTAGCAAATTAAATGACTATAAAGTACAAAACCATGGAATATAACAAAACTATTGGCCATAACATTTTTTCAAAAGTTATTTTAACATAAACAAATCTAGGGACTAAAAAAGAATGGTTTGATAAGTTCTAACCATGGGTGGTAACATTTTTTGAAAGTTATTTTAATATAAGTATATTTAACAACTAAAAATGAATGGTTTGGTATGTTATAACCACAAGTGATATTTATATATAATATTTAACTAGGTAGAAATTAAAAAAAAATCACAATTTAACAATTTATTTCACTTATTTATATTGATCAACCACACTTGTTAATTGGAAACATTGACTTAAATAACAAATTTTAATAGGATCCAATAGAAAAAAATGACAAATAATAAAAAATAACTAATATCAAGAAAGATTAACTATTAAGATAACATAAAAATAAATTTACTATACAAAACCATATATATGATGCATTAAAATAATTAATATAAAACATGACTACATATAATAATCATTTGATCAATGCAAATACAAATATGAGATAGCCATTATACACTTTAACAATAATTATGGTAAATAATATATACTAGCCTAGATCCATCTTAATTTCAAATATACCAACACCCTAAAGGGATCAAATCTCTTTTATAAATTAATAATATGTATACATATTAATATATATTTTTATAAATTAGTAGTTAAATAATTTAGTTAATTTTTTTTCTCACAAACTAGCAATTTAATATCTAGTTCAACTATACTTTTAAAATATATTATTTTTATTAATAATAATAATATCCATTTTTAAGGTCACGACCAAGCCAGACACCAAATTGGTGTATGAGACCCCCTTGTTTGTGGGACAAGGGACCCACCTCCGCGCAATGATTTGACTGCTAAGTCTACGAAGGCATACATACTCTACCCCCTTCGGTTTTGAACTTGTGACCTCTTAGGAGGAAACACATGCTTTTAACCATTATAAAGATTAGTTTTCTATAATAATGGATTAAATATAAATCTTTGAAATTTTTCTCTTTAGATTTTGTCTCAAACACATGTTGTAGTATTTATGGTTCTGCAAGTGGCAATAGTTCGAGACAACCCTCTATTTTTGGCTCTATATCCATTGCAAATCAACTCAAAATCCGTCATCTTGTTACTCAACCATGAAAACAACAACCCAATAAACGTGTGGAAAATGATACAATAGATCCCAAATTTGAGGTCCACTCATGTCACATCCAAGAATATATACAATGTATGTGGGATCATGTACTCATCCGGAAAATGCAAATGCTAAATCAAACTTGAATTCGGTGCCAAGTGTTTCTCCACTATTGTATTTGCCAGCCTAGAGGATCAAACATGGTTATTCAAGAATGGCTTATGTGAGAAATGGAAGCTTTGTTGATCACTATAAGTATTAAGGAATGGACAATGTGAGCAACTAAATCCTATGAGCAACTACCTATGAACCATAGTATTCGAGAATGTTAATGATGAATGCTTGGTTTTATGTTTCATATTTTTCTTGTTTCAGGCATGGAAACAAAAACGCAGATGTAAGTGGGCAATCCAAAGTCCGTGTTGGATGAATTTAATACTAGTGATAATTACGATTCCTTGTCAGATAAAGAATGTCATGATTCAAATTCAAATAAACAGAAGTAGCTCAAGAATGAAGGTGAAGCTATTGCTTTCTATCCAAGTCAATTTCTTTTATTTGTTGGTTGCTATCATGTTTTGGGTGTGGATTTGTGAAATTCCAAATTACATGTTGGTTTATGTAAAGGGGATATATATATATATATATATTATATATATATATATATATATATATATATATAATTTTATCATACGTCGTTTATGGTTTCCGGAGATCCGTGTTACATTTTCACAGAAGTTTAGATATCATTCAAATATCTAAACACCAAACAACAATAATATTGAGATTTTTCTTTCACTCAACCTATAAGATATCGCATTTGTCTTCATCAATGTTCCTCTTCCATATGTTATCAACTTATGACATTTCCTTTGCAATATTTGGTGCATTTTCTAGTTATAGGTCATTTATAGATTATAAATGTCTTTAGACTTTCACTTTTAATTGAGTATTCAACTGAACATATTGATTCTCTTATACATAATTATTTTTCCCTCCACCCACTTTTCATAACTTCCATTACCATTAGGTAGGGACCTGCACCTTCGATGTTGCTTTTCTTGTTTAGTAAAATATTGTCAAGACTTTAGTTTATTGAAAGTTGTATAATTTACAATTATGAAGTTTCAAGGTCTAAGTTTAAAAGTCTAGTTCTTTAAAGGGTGCTAATTCAATGGAAGAGCACCTGCTTTACAAGCAGGACGCTAGTAGTTCGATTTCATCGTGCCCCAACATGATCCATATGGAATGGGATTTTGACTATCACCAATGAGCTTTGGTGACATTTTTCAACTGCCACTAAAATATGAAATGGTGACGGTCAACGAACGCCACCATATATATGCATCAATAGCGACGAACCTCAAAGGTCTGTAACCATAAATCGTTGTTGTTGATATAAAATGGTGACGGGCGATGTCCGTCATTATAGTCATTATTCGTGATGGACCTTGAATGTCACAACAACACCTATACTTATGGCAATGCGGCTTTTAGTGGGGGTCACCAAACATCACCATGTATATTCACCAATAGTAATGACCATGAAAGCTCTATCACAATAAATCGTTGTTGTTCATATGAAATGGTGACGGTCACTATCCGTCATTATAATCAATATTCGTGACAGACCTTTAATATCACCATAACATCTATACATTTGGTGACGTTCAGTTTTTTGTGACAGATGCTATGGTCTGTCACCATTGCTCATATGAAATGGTGACGGTTGCTATCTATCATTATAAATTATTATTGGTGATGTAATTTGAATGTCACTATAACACCTATAATTTTGGCGACGCCACCTTTGGTGATGTTCAGTTTTTGGTGATGGAGGCTATAGTCCGTCACCATTGCTCATATGAAATGGTGACGATCACTATCCATCATTATAAACCGTTATTGGTGACGAACTTTGAATGTCACTACAACATTTATACTTTTGGTGACATTCAGTTTTTGGTGACGAAGGCTCTTTTGACCGTCACCAATGAGCTTATGGTGACATTTTTCGCCCCTCACCAATGTCCTTTTTTCTTGTAGTGCGCTTTAGAAATTTGACATGATGCTTGATGGTTCACAGACATATTTTGGGTTATGGATTGATTTAATTTACATTGATAACAAATTAAGTTGATAACCATTGATTTTCCTTGGTGATAGTGCTATGTGGGCATAGTGACTTTTAGTGATTAAAGTTGCCATTGATTTTGTATTTCCTTCATTGTCTTTCGCACATTGGTTAAAGTATAAACAGTTGAGACGTATACTTGGTATAAGAATTTGCTTCTAGTGACATAACTAATTCATGTTATGATTATATGGATGGCCTAACGGAATTTATATTGTTTGATAACAATTTGTTGACACAAAAATAGATGAAGTCATGACTTGGTATTTGGATGTGAGTTCTACCTCACATTTGTTCTGAAGAGTTTGTTACAGGGATATTGGAAGAAACTTTTATAATTTTGATATTAGTTTTTATTTGGAACCTAAGGCTTGATAATATGACTTTATTCATTTTATTGTGGAATATTTATTTGTGTAAGACTAAGCATATTGGTTTGTTCAAGTGTTATGTTTGCAAAAAACATTATATGAAGCAAGCTCCCCGAGCCTCGTACGAATGCATCGATAGTTACCTAGTGAAACGAGGAATATGTGCCAATCCAAACCTCTATTTGAAAAGTGGTCCAAGGTATGATTTTGATTTTGGTTTTATATGTTGATGGTCTATTATTGATAGGTAATGAGCCTCTAATGATTAAAGTAAGAGGGAGTTCAAAAGTTTAAAATAAATAATCATGGCATGATGAATTACTTTCTAAAGTTTGAAAAATAAAATCTATATCATGAAACTACTGAAGAGTTTTTGGAAATTAGAAATGCAAATCCTTGGACACTCTAATTGAATTATGCAAAAATATTGTTGGACCTACCTTGGAAACCAACAGTTGATTGAAGCATTGGTGTTCTGTGAACACCCGTCCATATTATATATATATTATATATATATTATATATATATTATATATATTCGCATAGAACTTGTTATCACTCAGATTTTCCCAGAAGTTGTAAGAAGGGGAAAGGGGTCCGAAGTAACCACAAACCAATCTTTTAGATACAAAATCTAGCTAATATGTATCTAGAGAGGGCTCTTTTTTTAAATTTTAGCTTTGTTTTATAAGGTTTTAGGCTAGTTATTAGAGCTAGGGATTTTGTTTGAATTTGTTGGTGAAGTTCAATAGCAGAGGGGTAGAACTGAATAGTTTAGTCCATTGGGCTAATGGAGTCAGGGAAAATGGCTCAACTGGATTTGGTTTCTCAATAAAGGATGGCTTCACAGGACAAGATAGTTGAATAGGGAGCAAATAGAGACTTTAAAAAGATGGGATGAACTTAAAGATAAAAGGCCAATTAAGAATCCTTCAACATGCCTTAAGAGAAAAGAACATGACTAACCATCAATAAAGAACAATTAAGAATTCTTTACTAAATGATTAAATGAATAAACTAGGAAACATGAGCAATTAAGAATTCATTGTTTATTCTAGTTTAGAAGAAAACATTGAGAACAAAAACGACTGAAGACAGATTGCACTTAAGCACTTTCTAAATTATTCTTTTTCGTTTTAATATTCAGATATGGAACATAATGAATATAATAAACCAGAAAACATTAACACATGAGATATAAGATACTTATTTGTTTGATGTCCAACACATGAATCCTGTGAAAAGTCCTTTACATCAATATTTCATCTAGCCAACCATGAAAAATTTGTCCAACAACACTTTTTATTCCAAAATAATCAGTTTTACTGCAATGTCAAAAAATCTACACCCAATACTCCGAATGAGGGTGTTTTTATACAAAAAACTTTACAATGAAATATCTCATAACAAAGTGAGATATAAACTGGGATGACTAATCATATCTTTCAAGAAAATAGAGCTAGAAGACCTCGTAGATGACAGATAAGGCAACCGAATTGTTTGTTGTCCCTATTCTTGAGAATGTGCTAGAGTTAGGCCCTATGATTTGGCCTCTTGCTATCCTTGGTGTAATTATGTGCAGGCTGCTCTATTTTGATCTTCCTACTGATACACTTTACCTGCATCTGATACTCTTTACCTGTTGATCTCTTTTCATCCTCTTTTACCCTTATTGATTGTGGTAAAAATCAAAATTCATTTTTTACCAAGGATAAATTACAAAATTTCAAGCATTTCTTCCCACCATTTTAGCTGTCGTATTCTAGTTTTCTGAATCTTTCTGAGGGTTTCATCTGTTTTTGTATATCTGAAAAATGTAGGCTGAATTCGGAACAAATGCTTCAGTTCATGCTCAACATAGAATAAGTTCTCTAAGCTATCATAAAGAACTCGACCTGTAGGGAGTGCTTTTATTACTGATGCAGTTGTTGATGAAATTGCTTGCATATTGATTCAATTTATCCACATAATATTTATGCCTCATTAATTAGTCATTAATCACTAAAACACTGGGTAGCCCTTTACTCTACAAAATAGCAAACTTCTCCATAAAAGCATTAATCTCTGCTTGCATGTCATGACATCTTCTTTCTAAATTCTGCATCAAAGTTTTCTTGGTTAATACCCTTTTGATTTCCAAAATGAGTTATGTTCTATCTGTGATGCCAAATTCTTCCAGATGTTCCTTATTCCTAGTATTCAAAAAATGTATGAGCATGTTGGCTTCCTCAGGCATTTTTCCTAATAGTGATTTTGTCCTTTGAATTTCTTCCTGGGCTATCTTCACTAGATCAATCTGTTCAAACATTACTTGGATGGATGGCCAAACATCATTTATGGATTGAGTGATGTTGGCCCAAATATTTTCTTAATTTCTACCAGATGTTTGTCAAAAGCGAGGTCTTTTTCTAATGTTTTCACTTTATTTTCTAATCCTTTAATCTCTCTTATCTTTTCTGCAACATTTATCTTTGAGAGATCATAACTTTGTTCCAGCTTAGCAAACTATTCTTTTACCTGTTTTAGCTCTGAAACTTGTAGTTTCATGTCCTCCATTGACTTTATTAGTTCCTCTGTGCTCAAATTGGCATTGCTACCCTGTGTTGGTCCTGGTGTTCCTTCTGTACCTGTGACCACTTCTATTGTGTCTGTTGGGATGTTTGGTGCTAATGTTGTCCCAAGTGTAGAAGGGACTGTTGTTGAGACTACTAGTATCACATCGGGAGGCTGAGAGATCGACTCTCCCTGCTTGCCCTTCAATGGTTTTTCTAGTTCTTTCTCAGTCTCATTCAGTCTTTCATTGAGTTGCAAGAGTAAATCCATCATATCTTCTTCAGATTTTTGCTTTATGATCTCAGCAATATATGGATGCCTTGAAGGAGGCAGCGTTAGCTATTTCCTCAAGGCCGCAATATCTTCATCTTTCTTTTTTATTAATGCTTCTATACCCTTCACATCTTTGGGATCATCTCCCAATCCAATAATAATTTATTCTAAATACTTTATTCTATTATCTTTAGCCTGAGAGGAGGCTTTCTCTAAGTGTGGCTGGGCAGTTGTATTATCCAAAGAATTTTGTAGCCTATGGGCCATCATTGACTTACCAGTCAAGGTTGAATAAATCACTTCTCCAGTTTGTTTATGCAATTCAATCTGGTCCATAGGATGAATATCCTTTTCCATGACCTCCAAATTTATTTTGAGATAATCTGCTACTGATTGAGGTTGTTACACTTTAGGCTTGAAGTAGCTCATTATCTTCTTGCCCTCTTTAATGTCATCGGCTGACATTAATCTTTGTTGATTTGTGGGGGCCATTTTCAAATATTGATTGTAAATTTGAAGCCTCAATGGATCATTCATGGCTTTTATTTCTGTAAATGTTTTCTTGATATCCAAGGCATCTTTTCCTGGTGGCCTGAAATATGATACCTCCGCACTTTGTTGCCTTTCTAGCTCCTGTCTCTATGAGCTAGTGGATGTCCCTCCCAATGGAAAAGTTTGATGACTAACTACCCTTTCTTCTCTCTGACTATCTGTAGTTTCTTCCAAAAATTCCTCCTCTGAATGGGGATTTAACCTTTTCCTTTTTGTACCAAGCTACTCTGAGGATCCACTGGCAGGGGTAGTGGTTTCCCTGTCTCTCTTTTTATTCCTTTCCTCATTTAGAGGAGTCTGCAAGTTGGGAGTTTCTTCTACATTGGTTTGAGTTGGAGGAGTTGGCATTTGGACCTGTTCTTTGGAAGTTTCAGGTTGTTGAGACATTGTAGACTATTCTGTGACTTGAATACTGGTTTCTAGTTCTTTGCCCTTGGATGACCCTATAGCTGGTGTGTTGGTTTCCTATGGAGGTTGCTGAGAAGTTCCAACAATGGATGCACAAATTCTTGTCCTTTGAGATAGCTCGAATGGTACCTGCCCAAAAGAATCCAGGTCAAGGGTGTTCTCAAGATCTCTCATAGTGTTTTCTATATTGACTTGTTCACTATGAGCTTCTACTAGGGTTCCCTCCCTCCATTCATCCATATTTGAAAATTGTTCAATCTCTGGGATCATATGATGTATGTATGGTGAAAGTCTGTTCTTCATTCTTTTATCATAGATAAAGCTATTAGGGTCATATGGCCTCCACCCAATACTCTTTTGTAACTTAAGACGATCTTCTAAAAAAAAATCTTCTTCTCTCCATGCTTCTCTATCGTGCAAATATAAGGGCCTAACTGATTTTTAATTATGAGTTGAGCTTTCTTTTTGGCTTTATGAAAATGGATCAAGTCTGAATATATCATTTGCCTAAAGTATTCCAATACAAACAGTCTCATTGTAACATACTTTGGTAGCTTAAAAGGGCAGAGCTCACACCCATATATCCTGATTTCTGTATGGTTCTTGTATAAGTACCAATCACCTATTCTATACTGCTTGGAGAGCCAGAGAATTTTCTTAATATCACCACTGATCCTAGGAGGGGAAATCCTGTCAATAAGGTGGTCGATGGATGTAAAAATAGATCAATAAACTCATTGTAGGTGTAAGGGATCTCAAGGGATTTATGGAAAATGGGACTCCAAAAGATACCAGACCTTGGATTTCCTTTGGTGTCAAGTTTCTTGACATAGAAAGGGAAGTTATTTGACTGATAATACAACATAAGATGATATATGAAAATGATGTATTTGAATACTCCTTCATTGTCCATTTTCAGAAATTGGTCATGAATTTTATTGGCAATATAGGAGGCATAGTCATACTTAACAGCAAGGGGCTGTCCAAGAGTAAAAATTGACAACAACACTAGGGTTACATCATCAACATATTCACTGGTGTTAAATCCCATAACGAAAGATATCATATGCACTATAAGTCTTCCCATATCTATGAAAAAGGTCTGTCCATATGGGGGTGGGCCTTTGGGCTGATTTGTTTCTAACATGAAGGTCTGACAGATGCGGATAAGTTCTGATTGTGATAGTCCAGTGGATTTCTCAAGTAAATATCCCATAGAAAGGGGAGTGAGTGCTTGACCAGGGGAAAATTGCAACATTCCATTGATGGGTGCAGCTATTATGGGGAAGAGGATAGTTTGACTTGGGGACATAACAGCTCTACGGTTAGGATCATAATTGGCACAACATTGATGAATTATATCAAGGAAAACATGGACTGAGGGAAGAAAATACCTAGGAAGGTTGGATTCCCACATTCCAAGGATATCTAAGCAATTTAGGTAGTTGTCTCTGCCTTGCCAAAAGACCTTAAGGTGGTTTTTATCACTGGATAAGTCTTTTATCTGGAAATTTTTATCAGCCAGAGGAAGATAGTCTAAATCTTTGTGAGGAGCATTCATGGGTGTGACGTCCAGAGCTATAGGGGTTGTCATCTCTAGTTCTTATGGATTCAAAAAACGAATTTAGGTTGTCTGCGAAAAAAGGGCAAAACAGCAGGTCTGTGAACTTATGTAGTAAAACAAAGACTGAATTTAAACTAAATTTGGCCTTTCTCTATGGAATTTACAGTGTAAAATCAAAACTTGCAGGGTTTCGGCAGAAATTGGATAAATACCTGTATTGGGGAAGTGAACAGTGGAATGACAGGTTGGATAGTAGGTTTCGGGCTACGTTGCTGCAAATTTCTTGACCAGGTGGCAGTTGGAAAGCTTGGACAGTTGACTTCGTTGTTTTTGCATGGGAATACAGTTTGCCATATGAAAAATGAAAACGACATTCCATTGGTTTTATTCACAAAATCAAGGTTGGTGGGGGTTTTTTTGTTATTCAAGCGGATGAAGTTAGCAAGACATGACACTTTGTCATATGCGAAGGGTGGTAAGTGGTGTGGTGTCGCACCACTTTTGGGATTGGGTGGTATTCGACTGGGAGTCAACGATCCCATTGGTTGCATGACATGTGGCGGAGGTACGCGCAATAACAAAGGGGGGCGTGATATCAATAATGGTCATCTGATGAGGGGAGCGCGATCGAACGGGTGACGAGCGAGTGATACAGCGGAGCCTTAACTGCGGTGGGCCCAATATAATTAAAAAATTAATTAATCATATCGGGGTGATTGTGATAGGTCAGGGAGGTTCTTAATTAACCATGAGGGTTAATTAATTCCTTTCTATTGCAGCGAGAGATTTAGATTCTTAATGATTCAATGATTAACCCATTAACTCGACTTTAACACTGATTATGGTTATATTTAACCAAGGCGGGATACATAGCATTTCGAGGATTTCTATATATATTTTAATCATACGGGAAAGGGTGGAATTTTATTCGGGAGTTATATAATACAAGTTAAAAATTAATATGAGATAATATAATGAAAAGCGCTAAGTAAAACATCAGGGTGTACATTTAACTTAGGCTTGATGTGAGAAAAGGGGTTTTATGTGATATTATGAATTTTTCCTAAGTAAAATGGGATTTTACTTAGGAAAAGACTTATGAGAGTGAATGAATGATGGTTTTAAGTACTTAGGCTTTTGAACTTATTGGGCCGAGGGTTTGGTCCCTCCAAAAGTCAGAGAAATGCTCTGAGCCCCTCCAATTTAGCAAATACCTTAGTGCTTAGGAGAAATTAGTGAATAATTAAGGAAAATGAGAAGGGGACTTAATCATTGTGACTTTTCTTTGCTTGTGATGTTTTCAATGTAGTGTATGCCTTGGTCTTGCAATGAAAAATGATAGATTAACACATTTAGAGACATTATTCATCACATTTATCATTCTGCAACATCATCTACCTACCCTACCTACTTTAACCTAGCATCTTGTCCTTATTTATTTGGGTGCACTTAGACTGGAAAACCCTTTGTCACACAGAATGAGTCGAGGTTGCGGACAAGATCGACCTTCCTAGTATCTAAAGGTATCTAGTGACAAGCAAGCCAATCAAAAACTATCTTTCTCTAAATATGCAATTAAAAACAAAGGAAAACAAGTGTTTTAGGCCTACCTTGGGTCCAATGCAAGTTTGTGGAAGCCTCGCTCCCTCGCTCCAAATGAGCTTCCTTGAAGTGTAAGTCTGCAAACACAAACAAGCAAATAAATTAAATAGCACCTGAAAAGCCAATATCATAAAGCATATTCATCATAATGATCATGCAGATTATGAAACAAACCACATAAAACAATTTGTTGAGAAAAATGAATCTGATTGTATTAATTCAATTGAAAGAAGAACTTTACAACATGTGCCTTGATGTTGTACAAGCTCCTCTCAGGGTCCGACAAGAAGTCTCCTCTACTTTGACAAGTTTCACTCACTTCCCAATGAAACCAAATGGTATGTGATCTCTCATCTCAAGTTTAACTAGGAAGTCCCAATTCCATCAGCATTTACCCTAAAAAATGTTCAACTTCTAACCTCTCCAGCAACTGACCCAATGCCTTAATTTATAGTGCAAAGGAGGGTAGTTACTAGGTCCTCCTTCAAAGGGATAAAGCCCTCCTTCAAAAGGATAGCTCCTCCTATCAAGGGATTAGATCCTTCTCTTTTGGGATGCATGAACCACCTTGGAGCAAACAATCCACGTCAAAATTCCTTCTAGAAAACTTTTGGACTTTTACAGGGGTACGCACCCACCCCTTTACAAACAGAGCATGCAGATACACAAGTAATATGAACAAAGAGTGCGAGCCCACATGCAAAAGTGAGAGAAAGTGCAAAACTACACTTTTATTGATTTTCAATGTCTTTCTCTCATTTGCAAAGCTTGACATGAAGAGCTAAGGTCTAAGACTTTCTTAGGAGGCTAGTATAAGTGATGATAGACCCATACTGACTGCAAATAGTCATGGTGATGATATTTTTGTGTAACAGATTGCCCCCTAAAGTGCGAAGTCTATAGTAGATGAGGATTTCATTTATCATTTAGGAAGAGTGAAGTACTTTATCATTTCGAGGATCATCTTGCAGAGAGCCCGGTTCAAATCTGTAAAAACATTCAAATGCAAAATATATATATGAGATCATATCATCGCTGAGGTAGGCATTCCCATACTCAAATCGAAACTAACTAGAAAACTAACTACTGCTTTGATATAGGAACAATCTTGTAATACATCACAAGTATAGACACATGTAGACATGGTATGGACGCAGCCATCTGTTTATGAATAGTCTACAATATAATGAATACAAAATTCCTCGCAGCCTGGATGGTGGAAACTAGATCCAGGGTCTTCATTTCTACTTCTCAAAATAGTAGAATTCTATCCATGCGAATGAATGTGTCGAAGTCGAACATGGTAGAAACCACTTGATTACCAGTCGATGATGTAAATTGTTAACAAGTGTGATAGAAACCACCAATAATGAAAATGGCTCTCAAAGTACTCAGTACAGTCCATGAGATGTGATTAGATGTGTCGATGTCGAACATGTCACAGAATCCTTCAATCGAAGGTCAATGATGCAACCTATCGTCGAAGGCAAGGAACCTGCCATTGAGGCATGCAGATCCCAAGGTACTGGCGATTTCTAGATCATCTTTCTATATAAAGAGCTGAAGTCGATAGAAAGTGATCCATCATAGGCAAGCCCACAACACAAAATCATAGATCAAGTTTGAAGAAATTTAGTTGCAAGGACTCTCAGGGATGGTCAAGATGGATGACAGATATTTTGCAGATGAATGGCTTATTTGCATTGACCTCTTGGACACATAACGACACAACAGATGGTTTGGTGACGATTGACCCAAAGTTAATACCCAGAAACTGGCCGAAGACTTTCAATGTGGTTCGATCAACTGTTAGGCAAAGGACTTCCCAACCCAGGTGAATGAAAGTGTCGTGTTCAAGAGTGGTTACAAAGTATGACAAACAGGCTCATTTTTCTCTCTTTTCCCCCACCATTTATGGAAAGTACCTCTTTATTTTTAACAAGCTTGAGGAGGATAACATGTGCTTGATTATAAGCTCATCCTTCGGGTGAGTCCAACTTAGTTTAAATTTCAACCCTAAGAAGGAGTGGTCTGTTCCTATTTGTAATTGAACAGGTCCTTTATTGTTGAAATTTAACGAGTCCAGTATAGGAGAAACTCGGCGTTTTTCATTTTTAAAGAGTCTGAAAAAACTTAAGAAGACTCCAGGGTTTACTTTTTCGTAAATTTGTGTCTCCCAAGCTCGAAAAAGTATAAAATAATACTTGAGAGAACCGCTTGATCTTTTACGACCAAGGAGTACTTTTCGTAATTAGTGCCTTTGATCCGAAAAAGTAAAAAAGTGATCAATGACACGTCGTTTTATGACTAATATCGAATTTGAAACGACAAAAATCCGGCAATCATTTTGTGTTTTTACGGTCAGAAAAGGGCTGTAAGAGGACCGTCTTTTTAGTTCCGTTTTAACGAGCTTAAAAAGAAAAGCTCGACAATCTTTTCATGTTTTTAGGAGTCAGAAAAGAGCTTAAAGGTGACTCTAATGTTTTTCCATTGAAAATGACCGATTTCGCCTGAAAAATCTGTTATCCTCAGCAAAAACTTAAACATTACTCATCCCTGTTTAATAATAGGTTAAAATGTCGCAAAAAACACCTTTTTAAAGTGAAACATAAACAAATTTAGAATTTATTTACCCAAAAAACTTATAAAAAGGAATTTTTACCATTCATTTTTACCGTTTGAGATTTGGTTGAGAAAAAAGGGCTTTTGACTAGAAACTTCTCGTGAAGATTGCGGGAAATCCGTCCGTCGGAATCGAACGCCGTCTCCTCCAGGTAATCCACATCATCCTACTCTTCATTTTTGTTCATTTGAAATTGTTTTTTAGGGCTTTATTTTTGTTTTTGGAGGTATTTAGGTTTCAAAACCCGCGCACGGGGGCCCGCGGGTTTCCCACAGGGGACCTGCGTACCCCGACTTTTTTGCAATGGACAAAAAGGTCGGGGTACGCACCTGCCATGAAGGCAAGGTGCGGACCCCACGCACTGTCCCTAACAAGGGGTTGCGTACCCTGCGCAAAGGTTTACAAAAACCTAAGTAACTCAAAAAATACCCAATGGAAACAATTTTACATGTTCTAATTCACCTTTTTACTTGATTGCAGGATATCTATCATGCTTGATTGGTGAGAATGGGAGCACGAGGATGTGGACCTCGCCGCGATGAATCATCAACCTTCGATCGATGTATTGAAGGCATGTGGCTTGTACAAGTTTTGGGCCATACCTGGCATGAGGGCCCAGTGGGACTTTTTGCAGTGGCTGGTTGATAGATGGAGTATACAGGACCAGTGCTTCTTTATCGGTGGACACCAGCTCGAAATCGAGCCAGTTGATATATATTTCTTGACTGGTTTGCCCAGGAGGGGTGAACACTTGACTCTATTTGGGCCCAGGGCAGGTGGCCAGTCTGTCGAGAGCCTCCGCCTAGAGTTTTACAATGTCCAGAACCGGGACAAAGGGATAGATATCAAACCATATCCCTTCCTGAACTCATGGTTATATCCTTTCCAGTTACCAGACTCTGCGGTAGTGCAGCGCTACACGTTGCCACCAGATCCTAGATGCGTATGGCAGTTGATTGCTTTCGAGGCACCATTTTCAACTGGTGCGATGCTGTGTTGGCCAATGTGAAGGGCCAACTGACCAGGGCCAAAAATGGACAGCTAAAGACCTTTGGTTATGGGGCTATAGTTGTGAGTTTTGGCCTGGAGAGGCGGTTCCGATGCTGATCCCACAGGCATCTTATAGTTGGAGCTGGGGCTTCCTCGAGAGCCCAAACTAATGTGTGGGTTGCAGTTATGGCCCGTCCATCTTGATTGAGGGACGAGGTTGTTTGTTCAAACCCGAGTATTTCCAAAATGGTTGGAAAATCAGGTTTCTGCCATTCAGGACTTTTCCTTATGCTGGGGTTGATTTTCGTTGGAGACCCAGACAGGCCTCTTCCGCCAGGAGAGCAATGGGATGATGCAGGTAAAATCATTTTCAACATTTTTCCTAATTTAATTTTTTGTTGTTTTTTATATCGTCCCAAAACTGATAGTAAAAAGTTTCAAATGCAGATGTAGGCCCACGGCAGCCAGCCGCCCTCCGGCCTTACGAGAGAAAACAACCAGTTGGACCGGCTCTAGCCCCACAGGACGAATCAGCGGAGAACTTGGCCGAGTTGGAGAGTCATTTAGAGCGCCTGACAAGGGACAAGCCCGAGACCAGTATAGATGACATCGCTCGTCGACTTCAGCGTTATGTGATTGGAGTCCCAGGACCCTTTAGGAGGTTCCTTTGTAAGGTGGCCCGTGCAGTGGTTCCTTATCGAGATCATCACCAGTGATGGGATGATCGCCTATTTTAGTCACATGTGGCATTTTTGCTTTTTGTACCTACCATTTTTGCCGATCATAAGGTGTTCTTCAACCTATGATCGAGGACGATGTATTATTTTGACACACTCCTATATATATATGATATCCGGCTTATCTTGTTCACATGTATGATTGAATGTTTTTTAAATTTACAATTATCTCAAATGTCTATCTAATACTCGAGAAGCAATTGCATCTGCTAAGGTATTTAGAGACCTTGGAATATGCTGATATTCAATGTAATCAAACTCACGTTCCAAGAGACGCACTCTCAAAAACAATCTTAATAACACAGGATTTCTAATGGCATAAAATCTATTAAGCTTGTAATACAACGAGTTCAGAATCTAACCTCACTATCAAACTCCGAATCCCAAATGAAATAGATTCAGATAATAACTCAATCACTGCACTATACTTGGCAATGTTGTTTGTTGTTTGACCGAGGCTTACCCCATGCATAGATACCAACTCGTCGGAGGGCGAATAGATGACCCAAGCTGCGGAAGAAATATTCCGTGTACTACGACAAGCGCCATCAGTGAAACCAATATATGTTTGGAGAGGCGTCGACATCTGCGACATCAAACGTAAAACCAAGATAAGCAGGAATAACGACGGAAAACTCATTCTCTAAGCTAAGCACACTTTAATCTAAAACACACCAGCTAGAAGAAAAAACTAACCTAACTAAAAAATCTCCACACTCGTTTTAAGCATAATACCTCTTCAAGTAAAGACCATTTCTGGGTTTACCTAAAGAGACCCCATCAAAGTCTACCAATTCATAGGCCCCTTTCGCTAGCTTTTGCTTGACAACAAAGGGACCATGCCACATAGGCACGAATTTTCCAGCGCCTAATTGATCATTTGCTTGATCGTACAAAAGGACTAGATCTCCGTCCGAAAAATTTCGAGGGGTTACATTTCGATCATACTGAGCTTTAATACGTTTGGCATGAGATTCGATCGCTAATGCAGCATCGTGGTGATTCTCATATAGCTGAGCTAAGTATAATAAACGTTTTTCCTCTTCAGAAGTAGCTGGAAGTAATTTGATGGCCATTCGCAATGACGGGATTTCGCACTCAATAGGTAACACAGCTTCCAAACCATAAACTAGTTGGAAAGGAGTGAACCCTGTTGATGTTTTAACTGAGGTTCGATATGCCCACAACACTGAAAATAGCATGTTGTGCCAATTCAACCGATGAATCCCAATGATTCAGCGGATCATGATGACTAGAACTTTGTTGATGGCCTCAACCAGGCCATTAGCTTGTGGATAATAAGGAGTTGAACTGTCGTGACGCAAACCAAGTTGGCTTGTGAGTTCTGTCATCATAACGCTTCGAAAATGATGCCCATGTTCAGTGATAATCGCTTGAGGAACACCAAACCTAGCAATGATATGATTGAATATGAAAATCGCAGCTGTTTTGCCGTCTGCCTCAAATGCAGGCATCGCCTCGGCCCACTTAGTAAAATAATCTACCGCAAGGATAATATACGCATTCCCCCCAACCGAGTGAGGGTTACATGTAATAAAATCGATACCCCATTTGGCAAAAGGACCAACGAAAATTATAGGGTAAAGAGGAGCAGGTGGAGCGCGCATCTTTGGATCAAAAATTTGGCAATTGTGGCATTTTCGGACCGTAATAATACAATCTTTAAACATAGACGGCCAAAAATAGCCAGCGCGCAATATCTTTTGGGCAGTGGCATACCCAGACATATGACCACCACACTCTCTAGAGTGACAGTCATTTAGGACCTTTTCAGGTTCCTCATGAGTCAAACAACGTTGAAAAATAGAGTCCGCCCCACGACGATAAAGAGTATCTCCAATAATTTTGAATTGTTGGGACTAGAATCGGATTTTTCGACGGTCGGATCATGAAATATTTGGCTGAAAGGTTTGGGTTTGGAGATAAATGATGATATCCCCATACCACGGATCTAAAGTGCTGATTAGAAACAAGGATTCGTCCGCAATGGGCTCCTCCACCACAATTTCCGTGTCAACACGTGGGAAGTCACACATTAATTCTGCAAAAACTAAATATTTCTTTGACTTAGACTTTTCAAATTCCAAGTCGAACTCCTGCAATATGAAAATCCATTTGGAGTACTTTCCCCCCAACAATTGCTTGGTCAAAATATAGATCATAGGGTTGCAATCGGAAATAACTGTAGCCTTGCGTAGTAAAATGTAATGACGAAAAAGTTGGACAGCTTGAACAACTGCCAGTGCCAATTTATCCACATGTGAGTATTTTAGCTCAGTTGGATTTAACGTGTGACTAAGGTAATATATCACATGTTCAGTACCGAATTCATCTTCCTAAACTAACACCATTCCAATGGTGGAATAGGAAGCGGTGAGATACAAGAAGTAGTCCTGGTTGTAGTTGGGAGGATGCAACAGTGGTGCATGGGTCAACGCGTGTTTTAGCGCATCAAAAGATTTCTCAGCTATCTCATCCCAAAAGAATGAAGTATTCTCTTTCAACAACCAGGTAAAAACCTTTGTGATCTCGGCGTAGTTAGGTATGAATCGATGTAAAAAGTTTGCTTTCCCTTGCAAACTTTGGAGTTGGCGAAGACTCGAAGGAGGAGGCAATCGGATAATGGCTTCGACCTTCGAGGGATCGACGCGAATGCTGGCTTTCGAAACAAAAAACCCCAATAATCGACCCGTTTCAATACAGAACACACACTTGTGGGGATTCAACCTAATCCGATAATGCCTACATCTCATAAAAATTGCTCGTAAATGGACGAGATGGTCAGCTCGATGTAATGAATGAGCAGGAAAATCATCGAGATAGGGTTGCACAACGTGCTTAATATCATGAAAAGCGTAAGACATGACCCGTTGAAAAGTTGCACCGGCGTTCTTAAGCCCGAAAGGTAATTTGCAATAAGCAAATGTCCCCCACGGACAAATGAGTGTCGTTTTTGGTTGATCAACAGGTAGAATATTGATTTGGTTGTATCCAGAAAAGCCATCCATAAAGGAGAAAATTTCACTGTCGGCACAATCATCAATGATTTGATCGATATAGGGAGTAGGGTAATTGTCCTTTGGACATGCTCGATTAATGTCCCTATAGTCAATACATATTCTTAGTGTCCCTTGCTTTTTGTTCACAGGAAAAATATTCGATATCCGTTAACGGGATCAGATAAATGAAACCTGCTTTGAGTAATTTTTCAACTTCTGCTTTAATTACAACAACTTTTCTTGGGTGAATCTGATGCAAATGTTGCCGAACGGGTTTAGCGTCCAGGTAAGTTTTGATTTCATGAACTACAATTGCTGGGTCAATTCCT
>APFE031212072.1:0-15436 GCA_000404065.3 Pinus taeda | reverse complement strand
AGATATTTGAAGATCCTCTTAACTGCTTGAAGGTGAGCTTCCTTTGGATTAGCCTGAAATCTTCCAACTATTCCCACTGCATGCATGATGTCTGGTCGAGTTCCTTTTAGATAGAGTAGACTGCCAACCATGGATCTATAAGTTGGTTGATGGATTGTTGTTGATTCATCATTAGTGCTGAGGCTGCATCCTGTTACCATAGGAGTACATACTGGTTTTGAGTCTTCCATGCCATACTTCTTCAAGATCTGCTTTAGGTACTTGGTTTGTGATAAAAAGATACCATCTTTATTTCGCTGGATTTGTAAACCAAGGAAGTATGTCAGCTCACCAAGCAAGGAAATTTCAAATTCCTTTTGCATCACTAAAGTAAAGTTTTGACTCATGGCTTCTTCATTGCTGCCAAAAATGATATCATCAATGTATACAACAAGTATTATCAATTTATGATTATCAATTTTTATATATAGTTTGCTATCTGCTGAGCCTTTTGAGAAACCTTGTTGATGATGGTATTTTTCCAGACGATAGTACCATGCCCTTGGAGCCTGTTTAAGACCATAGAGTGCCTTTTTAAGTCTGCATACAAGATTTGGATCATTTCCAAGAATAAACCCATTAGGTTGTTCAATATATACTTCTTCATTTAAGTTTCCATTCATAAAGGTAGATTTCACGTCCATCTGGAATACTTTGAACTTTTGAAAGCTAGAGAGAGTGAGGAACATTCTTATAGCCTCAAGTCTGGCAGCTGGAGCAAAGGTTTCTTCAAAGTCTATGCCTTCTTGTTGTGCATAACCTTTACAAACAAGTCTTGCCTTGTTTCTAACTACATCTCCATTTTCATTTAGCTTATTCCTGAAAATCCATTTTGTCCCTATGACATTTTTATCTTGTGGTCTAGGAACCAACTCCCAAGTGCTATTCTTCTCAATCTGTTCAAGTTCTTCCTCCATGGCTTTGACCCAGCATTCATCTTTGCATGCCTATTTTACATTATGTGGTTCAGTGGAGGAGAGAAATGCTAGATAACTTGAAGCTTCTGAAATGGTTCTCCTTGTTTGTACACCTGCCTCTTTCTGCCCCAGAATTTGGGATTCCGGATGATTCTTTTGAACATATCTGGATGGAGTCTTCTCTTCTATCCTTACCTGCTCTTCTGGTGCCTCATGATTTCTTCTCCGTCATGAATCTGATTTGATGTTGATGGATAGTCTTCGCCATCTTCGAAAACTTCACATCTTACCTGTCTAGGAGTGTTTCCTTCTTCATCAACCACTACATCAATGCTTTCGACAATTTTCCCAAGTCTTTTATTGTAACATTTGTAAGATTTGTTGTGGGGAGAGTAGCCAAGTAAAATGCCTTTATTTGCGCTAGGTTCAAAATTACCAAGATTTTCATCTGTCCTTTTAATGTAGCATTTGCTTCCAAAAATTTTGAAGTATTTTACTGTGGGAGTCTTGGCATACCAAATTTCATGAGGAATCTGAGTGTTGTTTACCCGGACGTTTGTCTTGTTGAGGATAGTAACAGTGGCAAATGTGGCTTCACCCCAGAAGGTTGCAGGAGTTCCAGATTCATCAAGCATAGCACAAGCCATTTGTTGAACCGTTCTGTTCATCCTTTCTACTACTCCATTTTGCTGAGGAGTCCTTGCAGCAGAAAATTCCCTTCTAATTCCATGTTCTTCACAAAAATCAAAAAATTCATCTGAGGTAAATTCTCCACCTTAATCAGATCTGAGACATTTGATTCTTCGGTCTGATTCATTTTCAACCAAAGATTTGAATGACTTGAATTTTTCGAAAGCTTCATCTTTATACTTCATGAGTCCTATCCAACACATCCTTGAAAAGTCATCAATGAACAAAATGAAGTATTCTTCTCCTCGAGGTGACCTCTTCCTAGTTGGACCACATATATCAGTGTGGACAAGTTCAAGTGGCCTACTAGCTGATCCTTCCTTTTTAGGGAAATTAGTTCTGGTTTGCTTACCAAATTGACATGATTTGCTTATTGTATTGTCTGGAATTCTGATGTCAGGAAGATCATGAACTGCCTGATATTTGCATGCTTTCCTTATCTGGTAGAAGCTAAGATGCCCCAATCTTTTGTGCCATAGCCAGTGTTCATCATTCTTGCTCAGATAGCATTGTTGTTCTCCTTCTTTAAATATGTATGAATTTTTTGGAGTTCTTGTGCCTTTGATCACTATTTTCCCTGTGTCAAGCTCACGAACAATACATCCATTTAATCTAAATACTACCTCAGTTCCTTGATCGCACATTTGACTAACACTTAATAAATTATGCTTTAAGCCATTAGCATACATAACATTACCAGCTTTGACCTTCTTTTTCAACTAGGCAAAACCTTTACCTTTTATGAATGCAGGGGTGTCATTTCCAAATGATACCTTCTTTTCCCTTTCTAAGGCAGTATATGACTGAAGTTTTTCTTTATCACTTGTCATATGTTTTGAGCATCCACTGTCAATGTACCATTAATTTTCTTACCCTTCCGCATATAGGGCTATCCCACATCTGTCTGGTTGTGGTTATTTCTTTCTCCATTTTTTTGATCTCAATGAAGTCTGCTCCTTCTAAATTGTTTGCCGAAACCTGCTTCTGCATTCAGAATCTTCATGACCGAAATTGTTACCAATAGTGTATTTTATTTCATTTTCAAGAGTAGAGAAGTTATTGTAGGTTCTTTACATGATTCCTGTCATACCCCTTTGTTTTTGAGCTTCCCTAGTCATGATGGTCTTATAGGAAACACACTGAGCAGATTTATGACCAAAGTTATGACAAGAGAAACATTGGCCATTGAAGAAATTCCTGCGACTTTCAAATCTACCAACCATATGATTGTAGTTTCCATCCATTCTTGAGATAAATTGAGAACTATTTACCTGTAGTCGGTTGAGGCTTCTGTTCATCCTTGAAGTAGATTGCTCCCAATAATCTTTGATCATTCTTGAAGCAACTTGTCCCTGATTTACCTGGTGATCTGCATCATGCTTTTGCTATTCATTTCTCCTTGCTGCATCAAGGTAGCTTTTGGAGGTGGATGGCTTCTATGCTTGCTTCTGAGATTGGGTCGCTTCTTCGGAATATCCGAGACCTGTTTTGATTAGAGGAGAACACTACACTTTGATAATCTCATCTAGAGTTTTAGATCCTTTAGCAAATCTGAGATGCAAATCTGAGATTAAGGGCTTTTGTTTTCTCAATTTCCTTTCTAAGTCCCACAATTTCACATTCTAACTTTTCATTGTGTTTATCCTTTTCAGTAAGTTGGAATGTTAGAGTATCAATAATCATATTATTTTCTTCTAAACAAATTTTAAGTTTAGAAATTTCTTCATACAGACCTTCTTCATTTATAGCATCCAAGAAATCATCATCTTCAAAATCCATCAAAAGTCTATTATCATGACCTTGTTCATCTTCATCACTATTTGAAAGTCCATCACTGTCTTCATGAGTATAATATCTCTTCTTACTTATATACTATTCTTTGTTCCATCTAACAGGCTCCTTACCTCTGTCTAGTTTATCTTTATGAGGACATTTTGCAGCATAATGACCAACTCTTCCACAAGAAAAGCATTTGAAAGGTAGCTTACCTCTGAATCTTCCAGTTCCTCGTTGAAGGTTCTTGAAAAAATTTGATTCTTCTTCTTCTTTTGACATATGTCCTAGCTCATAGTAATCTCCTTTTCCTGAAGCTTTGGATGCAGCTTCTCTTCAGTTTGATGGTCCTCCTTTTCTCATTTCATAAGCAGTTAGAATTCCATGTAATTGTGAAATGGTAAGATTCTTTAGATTCTCCTTTTTTTCTATGGCAGAAACTTTTGAATCAAACTTAGGAGACAAAGATCTTAGAACCTTCTCAACCAAAACAACTTCTTTTATTTCTTCACCCAAGTTTTTCATACAATTTACAATCTCATTTATACGTAAGAAATAGCTAGCCACACTTTCATCATTATGCATTCTAATACTTTCATATTGAATTCTAAGAGTTTGTAATTTTGCTCGTTTTACCTGTTCATCTCCTTCATAGCTCAGAACGATCTTGTCCCATATTTCTTTTGCACTTTTGAGCTGCATCACCTTGAAAAATTCTAAATGAGATAGACTTCCCAATAGAGTATTGATAGCTTTTGCATTTATTTCATACTGCTTCTTACCAGCTGAATCTGTAGGAGTTGCTGACGGAAATGTGTATCTTGTTTCCACAATATCCAAAACTTCTATACCAAGAGATTGAAGATAGGCAGTGATTCTTACCTTCCAAAAGACGAAGTTGGTTCCATCAAATATCGGTGGCCTGATAGATGCTTCCTTTTCGTAGTTGCTCATAATGATAGATCTTCCTTCAAGCGATCAAGATTTTTCTTGAAGGACCTGGCTTTGATACCAATTGATGGAAATAATACTGAGAGGGGGGGGGGTGAATCTGTATTATCAAATTCTTTTCAATTTATACAAATGTTTTGCGGATCTGACTATTAAAACTTGCACATACCTTCCAGATTTACAATTTAATTTATTCTTCAGATGTTGACCATTAATCTATATGTTAGAACCATGATAATGAACAGGAACAAGAACAATAAATAGTCACACCAAGGAACCCCAGATATAAGGTGGAAACCCAATGTGGGTGAAAACCACCTGCTGCAATATGTCTCTATCTTCTTTCAATGAGAAACTTCTTTTACAATGATTCTGTACTGGTGCAATCCTTTACCAGTATGCAGGCGAAAACCTGTAGAGAGCTACAACCCTCTCTCGTTTCCCAGACTCTCCTGGAAGGGAGCTACAAACCCCTTAGCTCTTGTACTAGCTGAGATACTAGTACGTAGGTGGTGACCTACAGAAGGCTACAACCTTCTCTTTTCTTCTAGGTACCACGTTTCATAAATTTTCAAACTAGATCCATGAACATCAAATAATCATCAAGTATATGTGCATCAACCAGTTAACCAATAACTTCTCAGAATGTTGTAATTAGAAAAAAACAGTACCAATAACCAGACACAATTCTATACCCAGAACTCTGCAGCAATAGACAAAATCAGCTAAAATATACTTCAAGAAAAGTCCGCAACTTCACCAATAGTAACCTGTGGATGTCCGCACTTTCTTTGTTTGTGACCTGCGTAGCTGCGCTCCTGCATTGTCTGTGGCCTACGCAGCTTCACACCTACACTGTCTGTGCTCTACGCACTTCTGCACCTGTGACGTCTTCTTATCTATGCACCTCCACACCTTCTCCTTCACTAGTACTACACACCTCCGCACCTGCTCCTTCTCTGATATTGCGCACCTCCGCACCTGCTCCTTCTCTGGTGCTACGCACCTCTGCACCTGTGCCTTCTCTGATCCTGCGCACCTCTGAATATAGATAGTTTATCAGTCCTCAAATATACCCTAGACTGTCAAATTCACGGATCCGTTCATGCGCCAAAGAGATCTCGACCCCTCAGTAGATCTGACTTATAATGCTCTAGTTTCTCCTTGATTCAGGGTCAACTATAACTCACCAACCAATTATCAGAGATTCAAACCTTGCTATTCTTAAGATATTCAACACACTTGTGTCTAGCCAAATGATTTCCTTTTCCTTTTTATAGCCAGGGCCTTAGTCAAACCATGGACCAAAACCATTGAAACACAATACTAGGGACCCAAAACCTTGGTTCAATATTTTAGATGCAAAAACCACGGACCAAAACCATAGGATCAAAAACGTCGGGCTAAATACCATGGACCAAGCTTAAGATGCATGCTTTTCTCTGCATGAAAGTTCGTGCATTTTAGGTTCACACCTTTCATTCATAACACCTACGAACATGTCCGCACTTTCTAAACCACGATCCTGCGCAACTTGAATTCTGTCACATCTAATAATTCTTCTGTAGACTCATCTGGTTGTGTATAAGTAAATTGTTCTTCTATGAGTGGGTTTCCATCAAGTACAACACATACATCATAATGCCAACAGTCAGTAATGGTAGTCCTAGTCTAAAAACATCACTCTTCCCTAAATGTGATTACTTGCTGGCATAATTTCATATCTTGTTGATTGTACATCATCCATAAAGTTATTTTTATCATGCCATTTGTATCAGTCATGAGGTCATTATGTCATCTTGAAATTCAGTCCTTCAAGGTCTCATGAGGTCTTTTAGGGTTTTTCAAGGTTTCAGTAGGTCAAGAGGGTTTCCAAGGTTCCATTCCATTGCATAAGACCAACAAGTAAAGGGTGATCAAATAACATCATTTCACCATGTGAAGATGATTTGTCTTTCAAATTTAATAATTTCACCATGTAATTTTATGTCTTTCAAATGTAATAATTTCACCATCCCAAGTTGTCAACTTAGTGCTCCAAAGAAGCCACACCATCACCTCCATCATCACCATTTTATGAGCCTATTCAGAGATGAAGGTAGTAAGCAGGAGCATATTGATCATGGTGAGAGCAGCAAGCCCAAAAGGGATAGATTAGGTACCTTGGAACATACCTATCAGAGAGGGCATAGGCAAGTGTTTTCCCCACTAATTGTGGGAGGGGACTTGCCTTCTTCATCGACAACATAGGTATAGAAGGGTAAGGAAAATTTTTTAGAGTCAGAGACCCAGTAGCAGGAGGAAGACCTCCATGAGATAGAGCATGAATTTCTGTTAGTTGACTCAGATGGGCATGATGATAGTGAAAACACAACTATTGTCATCAAGGAGAATAATGCACTCATAGGAGAGCTCCAGGTCAACTTGCAAAGGGCCAAATGGATCATTTCCTACTATAATATAGAGAACAGGGAGTTTGAGGTCAAGCATGAGCTCACAAAGATTTAGCTCAGAAAGGAAAAGAGAGAGGCTGAAAAGGAAAAGGCCTTACTTGATGAAGATATGGGCAGTATGGTGAGCAACTTGATGAACAGGTGAAAATAAGAAGGCCAAGGACTAGATTCCTAAAGAGAGCTTTGGAGCAACAAATAAAAATGGAGGCAAAACTAGCCAATAAGCTCACCTTGAATGAGCAATTTTCCAAGATGGTAAATGAAAATCGAGAACATTGGCTTGAGAGGGTGAATGGTCATCTAGAGAACCTCCTAGACAAGGTCAAGAAGGACAATTATATTCAAAGAAGGATGGTGAAGCACTATGCCATGAGAGACAAAATATCAAGGGCCAAGCTCAAAAGAGCTCATGCAAAAATTGAGGCCTTGACCAAGCAAGAGGAGAAAAAGAGGTTGGATATCCTTGTCGAGGCATCACTCCATGCCTAAAACATATAGCCAACTATTATCCCACCAATTTTGAACATTGTTGAATAATTTTGGCAAGATATATTTTGTTGTGCTTTTTGGAGAAATTTTGGCACAATTAGCATGATCAAATGCGCAACACCTTGGACACTGTGCTCTTTTTTAGAGCATCCAATGAGAAAACGGTCAGAATTTTTGGATTCAAAATGATGAGTAGATTCACCCTATAATTTTTGTAAGAATTTGGAGGAAAAATGGTCAGCCAAAAGGGTCAAAAACTACCAAAAAATCACCTTTTTGCCTTTTTTTGGTCTAGTCGCTGCGTGTTTGAGTAGTCTTGGGATATTGCAATTTTGGAGGGGAAACTAAAGCCCATTTTGAAAACCAAGGGAATTTTTGGAAACTAGACAGGATAAACTTTCCAATGAGCTATCTTGGGCTAGATTTGGACATCAGGAAGGTAGTCAAAAGTCATCTTGAAGAGATCGTTGTGCATTTGACATTGGTGCTGTGCGTTTGAGAGTGTTCTTCTATTTTCACTATTTCACTCCAAGTTGACTTTTACCTATGGAAAATTCAAGTTTTACTCATGTAATTGATCTAGATGATGTAATTATTATTATTTTACTTTTATCTAGGGTAGAAACATTAGTTAAATGGCCTATGTGGCATGTAATGAATTAGTTTGCTAGAGTGAGGGATGAGTCATTTTGACCACCCTCCACTCCAGCTATCAGTTTAGCCTTTCTTGCAACTGCTCCTCCTCTCATGGATTTGATCCCTGAGCCTAGGATGAGATGGTTTTAGGCCTATATTATGTATTTTCTTAGTCATTTTACAGGTTGGATTCAGTGGGAGGTTGTATTAGTGATCAGAGACTATTGTATCATATTTCGGCCAGTTTCAATAGATGAGTTGCAGCTATTTTTCTAGGATATATGTGGTATGAATGTTTAACATTGTTTCTTCTTTGTGATCATTTGTATGAATTTTTTATCTGTTCATAAACCATTTCATGTCTGTTATATGGTAATTTTCAAGTTGATAGGCATAATACATGCTTGCTTATGCTCTCTTTTGGGAAATTTATCATACTTTGTCCATTTTTCTTCAGTTTAGGATGAATACATCTATTCTTATATTCCTAACTCCTCATCAGTATAAAACCATCTCATCAGTTCACCTTTTAAGTGTTAAGCTTCATACCTACCGTGCCCCTTTGAATGTCTGCAATCATATCTCATTTGCCCTAACCTAGTCCCTTTGACCTAAATCACTCATCCTTTTGACTACCCAACCAAATCAAATCAAACAAACCCCTACACTTTACATCTAGCATAAATCCTAATCCATCCATCCTTCCTAGTTGTGACCCCCTGAAGGGAGCCCTCTCTGTCTTGTTAGGGCTAGCTACCAAGCTAAAAGATTGGTCTGTGGTTACCTCAGCTAGAATCTTCCTCAGCCTTGGAGATTTGGAGGAGTGATAACATCGAGTCTTGGGAGAAGCTTCAATAGCTGAAAACTCCTTAGTTTTCTCTTCAATGACATTATGCAACATCAGGCAGAACTTCTTCTTCTCATCCTATGTTTCTTCGAGAAATCTTATTAGTTCCATGTTCTCCACTTGGAGAAAAGAATTCATCGCTTCTAGTTCTTAGTGTCTTTTATGTTGCAAAATTTCACCCATGCTTACAAGATGGTCAAAACCTGCTTTGATACCACTTGAAATGAAAATAGATCACCCTATGACAATTTGCAATTTTTGATAAATTTGGGTCTTTAAAAAGTTAACTTAGTTGGTAACTTGATCAACTGAGTATACTTAATTTTAAACGAACTTAAAGATGAAAAGGGGAATAAATGGATCAATTGATAAGACTCCTCATTACTCTAAATTATTGTAGTTATGATGGTTGTAGTTTTCACAAAATACCATGTTATAATAAATATTTCAAAAAAATAATAACTCCACTCTATTTTGATCATAATTATTAGTTTTGCAACTATTTCTTTGATTTGGAAAAGGACGAGTGGCTCAAAGAGTTCAAACTACCAATCTAATACCATATGTGATGATCCAATCTCCATTATCTTCCGTACAAAAATTATATACATAAATTCATAACCATTAACTAATAAACATAAAGAATATTTTATTAACATTTACATAATCCAGATGAAAGGTGGGTGGGAGGAATCATAGCTAGGATTCAAAGAAACAAACTTACTTACAACATTCACTGATTTTGTTGAATGCACCCAATGCATGTGAGGGACAAATCTCCACCCAATCATAAGCTTAACTATACTATATATTTCTATAGTTGGCCACCCGAAAGCCCTCAATGAACTACTTCTAATAGTTCCTAATCCTAACGTCTCATAATTCTCCAAGAAAAAGATACACCACATCCTTTGCCTCCTCCATGAAATATAACTCCTTTGCCCAAAAATGGAAGGAAAAAATCCATACACAAGATCAACTTTTCAACATGCATATTTATTTTTATGTTAGTCTTTATATTAATTTAGTTTTTCCATACATTTATATTTACTCAATTTTATCCTTTTTATTTTATTAATAAAATAGCTATTTTTATTTATTTATTATGATCCTATAATTTATTTATTATTTATATTTATTTCTTTTATTATTTATTTAGAAATAATAAGGGTCATTACACAAATAAGGTTATCATGGATGACCTCATCTACAAATATGCACCAAGCATGATGAACAAGGTAGCTAAGAGGAATTGATTAGTTTTTTTTAATAGAAAAAAACAATAGTCTTTCATTATTAGGAACGAAAGATGTTACATTTACCAGAGTCATTAATTCCATTACACTACCAATTGTGATCACCACTAGGATACAAAAATAACCTCAAGGACATAATAGAGGAAGATCCTGATGAAGGATAAAAAAAGCAGGGGGAACCCTAGGAAATAAAAAATACGGGGCTAACAAAAGTCGAGATCCAAGAACAAAGAAACAGAGCATCATGGATCCATAAAAAAAAACCATCAGACCAATAGGAAGGATCATGAACAAAATGTCAGCCTTCATGCAAAAACAAAGGCACCTAAGTTGATGATTGATCCCAAGAACATGAACTCGTATTGAATCTGCCCAGGAAAAATGAAGATACCACACTTGGAAATTTGATCCGCCACTTAGAAAGTTGATCTGCCAGAGTATTTTTATCCTAAAATATGTGGGAAAAATATATTGATTGGAAACCTTCCTTCATTAATGATATTTTCTCCAGCCACTAGGAGACAGACATAACAATAAGGGAGTGTTTTCCCTTGCCCATGCACTGGCCACTTGTGAATCCCTTGTGAGGAATTAATTAGGTTATAGATGACTTAGGAACACTTAGATGACATGTTCCTATTGGGTGTACTTAGTTAGGTGCACCTAGATGGACACTCATTGGCTAAGCGCACTTGAATGCACTTGTTGAGCACACCTTCTAGGCACACTTGGGCACACTTTTAGGTGCATTTATGGGGGGATTTACATATGGGAACACAATTGAAAGAGTAAATAAATGTGGTAATTATGATATGGCACCACTATATGTGAACATTGGTGGAGAAGTCATGTGGTCACAATTGAGTTGTCCAAGTGGTCACTTGAGTCACCCTTAGAGCTGAAGGGGATTGCAAGTGCAAGGTAATTCTCCTATAAAAAAGAGGTTGCCACAATGGTGCTAAGGAATCATACAAGCATTGGTCATTCACACAAGAGATAAAAGTGTTATACATTTATGCTAAGTTTAGGGTGGGCACAGTAGGACAAACTTGGCATTGGTTGAGTAAATAAAAGAAGAAGACATGGCTTGTAGAAGGTAAGCCTACGATTGCTTCAAGGATTGGTTTTATAGTTCTTGTAGGTAGTTGTGCCTTATGTACTTGTGGTCTATAAAAATAACTACATGTAATTGGCTTGGCTCCTTTATTATACATTGTAACATTCTTCATCTACATAAAGTTAAGATACCCACCCTAGGTGTTGCTCATAGATTGTGAATTATGCCTGCTTGGCTTGGATGAATGTTATTATGTTGTTTCTTGTGATGCATTGAAATATTTACTAAGTGTAATTTTTTTTTGTTAAAATTGGAAACCAGGGAAAAACTTCATGTGGGTCATCATATTCATGGCTGATAATATTTTTATTAGATTCCTCTCGTCGAGAGGTGTAGGATTGATATAAAGATCATCCAATTCCGATAACTATTCATGGAGATATGAATTTATTTTGATTATGGAATTATTATCAAGCTGACCTACAACTCATGTAGGCTCAAAAGCCCAACAGTCACATCTATTCAAACACCAACAATGTGTATAAATATAATAGGTATTTTCCTCATTTGGACTCACTCTTCTCATCACATCTCTCTCTCTCTACTGCACAGAAATGAGTCTCTTCTCTACTGCGCAGAAATGGGTCTCTCTCTCACACATGTGAAGCCAGAAGCTGTTGAATCTGAAGCTGCAACTGCAGAAGTAAAGATTGACCTACGTGGCCTAGAATATCTCCTATTTGGAACTACACTTTAGGTTCATCTGAACCTCCTCTGAAAGCTGCAACTTTTGGTGGTCGAATGAAGTCAATCTGACGAACGGTTTGCAAGATATCGACTGCCCTAGTTTGAAGCAAGAAACTATTGAAACTGAAGCTGCAACTGCAGAAGTAAAGATTGACCTGCGTGGCCTATAATATCTCCTCTTTGGAACTACGTTGTAGGTTCATCTGAACCTCCTCTGGAAGCCACAACTTTTGGTGGTGGAATGAATTCAATCCGATGAACGGTTTGCAAGATATCGATTGCCCTAGTTTGAAGCCAGAAACTGTCGAAACTGAAGCTGCAGCTGCAGAAGTAAAGATTGACCTACGTGGCCTAGAATATCTCCTCATCTAAACTGCACTGTAGTTTCATCTGAACGTCCTCTGGAAGCCGTAACTTTTGGTGGTGGAATGAAGTCAATCCAACGGTCGATTTGTGAGATATTGTCTGCCCTAGTTTGATAATGAAGCCGCTAATGCTGATGTTGTTGATCTAGGGTTTGCTACTGTTGATATGAATAAGATTTATTGTACTTTTCTCTCTGTTGAATTATTGAAGATAAAAGAAGATTTGATCAAAGGGTTTCCCCATACATTGTGGGGTTTGTCCCTGGCTAGCCACCACATCTTGTGTCTCTTGTCTTGGCTTGTTTTCTGTCGATTGTTTAATGTTCTATCTACACTTTACTTAATGTAAATGTGATTGCTAATCTGTGGAATATAATAAGAAAAAGAAGTAAACTGTTATAAGCATGGAACATACCATTACTTAACATGGTATCAGAGCTGAGGTGAAGACAAAGCCCGAGCAAAAGCAAGAGCAATCATCGAAGAGAATATTGGCAAGGCTATCCTAAAAGAACTACGGGGTCCTCAACACTCTTTCCTGCTGAAGACAAGCTCCGTGAGAAATCTGACTATCATGGATGGAAGATTTCTATCGATCCAACCCTAGAAGATCAAGGAGTGTTGGACCATGTAAGAGGCAATATTGTTGAGCCTCCATCAAATGCATCCGATGTTGTCTAGAACAAATGGAAAAATGGAGAAATCAAATCAAAGAAGATCATTTGGGACTCTATCGACAAGCACTTGGTGGCCTACATCTCTGAACTAGACACCTACAAGGAAGTCTATGATAGACTGGTGAGTTTATTTAAAGTAAATGATGCAAATCAAGTTTTGTTTCTTAGAAATAAGCTAAAGGAAATTAAGAAGGGTAATGATGAGAGTATGCAAGCATACTTCTTAAGGATCACCGAAATCAGGAATGATCTCCTATCTATTGGGAAGGCTATCACTCACAAGGAAATGGCACTCACAACTCTTGGAGGATTACCATCCGAATGGTATGTGTTCAGGACTACTCTTCTGAACAATAATGTAATTCCTGGTTTTGAGGAATTAATGGCTAGATGCATTCAAGAAGAAACAAGGGAAGAAGTGCAAGAAATGCCCATGCCTAAAGGTCCTCCTGTTGCCTTTTCTTCTCATGCTAAGAAAAGAAATAATATCGGGACTAAATCAAAAGGAAAGGCTGTACCTAAGGGTGGAAGCAAAGGATGATGTTACATCTGCGATAAAGCAAGTCACTATGCAAGGGAGTGCCCTGATAGAAAGGAATCGCACTGGGACGATGATCAAAATCCCTCTGATGGCAATCAAAGGAATGAAAAATTCAACAGCAAAGGTAAGAGGAGAGCTGGGGATCGAGGAAGAGGACAACCATTCAAGAAGGTTGGAAAGTCTAGGATGTATTAAATGCACTTGACCTCAAAAAGTACCTAGTGTCCATCTTAGTAATGGAAGACAAAGGCTACAAGGTAACCTTCAACAATGGCAATGTATGTATATGGAAAAATAATGTTAAAGATGCCTTTACTCATGGGTTTAGTGTTGATTCATTATATCAGGTCGATGGAATTCTGCTAGGTGTCATGTCTTGTGACACAACTCTTCAGTCCAAACTTTGGCATCGGAGGTTTTCCCACCTCCATTACAAAACTCTACACGATGTAAGACAGATAATAACAGGGATGCCCGAATTCCAAGTAGAGAAAGAAGGTGTATGTCCGGGATGTGCCGAAGGAAAGCTCAAAAGGGGACCGTTCCCCTCAAGCCAAAGCAAGACCTCTGATATATTATAGTTTGTTCACTCAGGCATATCTGAGGTTGGCATTAAGAGGGAGACTACTACACCACATACTCTTGAGCAGAATGGTGTGGCGGGAAGGAAGAACAACACGATTATGGAAGCTATCTAGGCCATGCTACATGATCAAAGACTTTCAAAGTTTCTATGGGATAAAGTTGCAAACACTGCCGTATATGTACAAAATCGATGCCCTCATCAAGCATTGGGTTCCAATACTCCTGAAGAAAAATTCACCAGTAAGAAACCTGATGTTTCTCATTTTAGAATTTTTGGAAGCCCTGTATATTTTCATGTGCTGAAAGAGAAAAGAAATAAATTGGGTGCATCTAGAAAGAAGGGAATTTTCATGGACTATGGTGAAAATACTAAAGACTATAGAATCTATGTATCCAGTCAAAAAGAAGTCGTAATTAGTCATGATGTCACCTTTGATGAAGATATGGCTCTTAGCAAGGTGAACAATCTTCCAACTTTGAGGAGCTCTCAAGAAGCTGACAACAAGGAACCGAAAGAAAAGGATGATGAATCAATGCCTAATGTAAAAGAACCCATGGATCTGATTAATCCTCCTCCACATGAGCCTTCCTCTTCTAGGAAGAGGCCTTCATGGCTTAGGGGGATACTTGATGATGCTGAAGGACATGTTGCACGCTGAGGAACCTTCTGTCAAAGTAAGAAACCTAACAGGTATCACGGATACCTGACCATCATGAACATGATCATACAAAATGAGCCTTCATCATTCTCAGAAGCCATCAAGCATCAAGTATGGAAGGATGCTATGACCGAAAAATATGAGTCCATTATGGAGAATGATGTCTAGTAAGTAGTTCCCAGACCCCGGACAAGACAATTGTTACTTCAAAATGGCTTTACAAGATAGAGCATGCAGCAGATGGAAGTACGGAAAAGTGTAAGGCTCGTTTTGTTGCTCGTGGTTTATCCTAGAAGGAAGGTATAAACTATGATATTTTCACCTGTTGCCAGATATATGACCATCCTCTTAATCATAGCTCTTGTGGCTTCACAAGGATGGAACCTACATTAGATGGATGTCAAGACTGCGTCCTTACACGGCTTGATCAAAGAAGAGGTCTACCTGGAGCAACCCAAAGGATTTCAGATTTATAATCGAAAATCTCATGTATACAGGTTGAAGAAGGCTCTCTATGGGCTGAAGCAAGCACCCCGAGCATGGTATGAGAGGATTGGTAGCTACTTGATGAAGCTAGGATTCACTAGGAGTGAAGCCGATCCTAACCTTTACTTTAAGGTTGAAGATGAAAAGCCTCTCTTACTGGTGTTGTATGTGGATGACCTCTTTCTAACAGGTGCAAACCCTCTCATTCACAAATGTAAGAGGAAATTGGCTTCTGAATTTGAAATGAAGGCCCAAGGACTTAAAGTAT
>APFE031212067.1:0-35862 GCA_000404065.3 Pinus taeda | reverse complement strand
GAGAAATAAGGTGAAACTGAAAACCGGGGTGGGAAATGAGAAATTTTTACATGGTATCAGAGCTTGAGTGCTGAAGTGCAGTTTGGGACAGCAAGGAGGAAAATTACATCTTGCTGATTTTTCACTCAGAAAATTCCAGCAAGCTGATTTTTCACAAACAGCAGTTTTATCTTTACTACAACAGTGCTATTTTTCAGTTTTAGGACAGCAGGATGTCATTGGGATTGAGGGTGGAGGATAGGTTGGATGGGCATTACAATTACAGCGTTTGGAATGAGAGAATGCAGAGTATCTTTGAGGAGGCAGAAATCTGGGACATTATGGTGCATACCACACAGAACCATGTTGTTGTACCTACTGATGCTACTCAGTTGGCTGATTATAATAAAAAGAACAACAAAGGTAAGAGACTGATTCTAGACGAAGTCAAAGACCATTGCATTCCTCATGTGAGAGGAAAGACAAATGCCCATGAGATGTGAACAGCATTGTCCAATCTCTACCAGAGTACCAATGCGAACCAGAAAATGGTCCTGAAGGAGAAGCTGAAAACCATTAAGATGGGTAATGATAGTGCAGTTGGATATCCCACAAAGATTACTAATGTGAGAGATGAGTTGGCAGCAGTTGGAGAGGTCATTCCACCCATTGAGTTAGTGCGGATTGCAGTGAATGGCCTCCCTCGTTCATGGATGAACTTTGCTGATGGGGTTTGTGCACATGAGACCCTTCCCACATGGGAGAGGTTTTGGGATGATTGCATTCAGACAAAGATCAGGAAAGGTCAGCTTGGGGCAGCCAAGCCAGTTCAGCAGGATGAGGATGTAGCACTGTTGGCAGGAAGCAAGAAAGGCAAAGGGAAGAAACAAGCTTCCACAAGCAATGGTGGGGGCAAAGGCAAAGGTAAAGGTAAACAGGGTGGTAACACACAGAAGGACTATTCCAAGGTAAAGTGTGGGAATTGTCAAAAAATGGGACACTATGCAGTTGTGTGTCCGGAGAAGAAGAAGAAGAAGGGGAAGAACCAGGGCGTGGCAGCTTCAGCAGAGGTTGAGGACTTTGTAGATTGTTTTGACCGGAAGTTTGGGTTCACTGCGTGTGAGTCCTCTAGTGCAGGATCACCTCCCACACAGGTTCAGAGGGAGCATGCTTTTCCCTCAATTAGCGGAGCATCTTCGGGTATCTGGTATGTGGACAGTGGGGCTTCACGTCACATGACAGGAGTCCGTGAGTACTTCTCAGAGCTTTCAAAGAGTGGCACTGATATGGAGGTATTACTCGGTGTTGACAAAGTTGTTAGAGCAGTCGGTGTGGGGACACTGACATTTCAAAAGGAGTCCAAACCTCCCTTGAAGGTGTCAAGTGTTCTTTATGTGCCAAGGATGAAGAAGAACCTCATATCTGTCTCAGCTTTGGAGGACAGAGGATATGAGGTACTGTTCAAGGGAGGACAGGTGTTGATGTATCCCAGGGGCACTCCAGCTGATTCAGCTAGAGTGATAGGTGTACGCCATGCAAAGGTATACAAGTTTGCATTCCAGCCCCTTTTGGCATTGAGCAGTAGTACTGACAACAGAGCTAACAGTTCTACGTTGTGTGAGATTTGGCACCGCAAGATGGGACATATGTATCATGGAGCCTTGAGGACCTTGCGGGAGATCACTACAAGTGTGCCAGATTTCAGTACTGATCACTTTGATACTTGGAGAGGATGTGCGATGGGCAAGTTTGCCAAATCCCCTTTTCCCAGCAGTGACAACAGAGCGACTAGGATACTTGATTTGATTCATTCTGATGTGAGCGATTGGATGTCTCATGTTTGCTTGAGTGGATATGAGTATTATGTTTTATTCATTGATGATCACTTCAGAGGACCTGGATTTATTTCTTGAAGACCAAGAGTGAGGTCTTCAAGCGGTTTCAGGAGTTTAGAGCTCTTGTGGAGACAGACAGGTCGGAAGATCAAGTCCCTGAGGTCGGACAATGGGGGAGAGTACACCCTTGGAGAGTTTGTTGACTATTGTGGGGAGGCAGGCATTAGGAGGGAGTTCATTGTTCCTTACAACCCCCAGCAGAACGGGGTTACGGAGAGGAAGAACAGATCCATCGGAGGGGCTGCCAAAGCCATGTTACATGATCAGGGGTTGCCATTGTTCTTGTGGGCAGAGGCCTGCAACACAGCTGTTTATTTGCAGAATAGGAGTCTGCATTGTGCCTTGGGGTACATGACTCCAAAGGAGGCTTTTTTTGGGAAGAAGCCTGATATTGGTCATCTTCGTATCTTTGGTTGCATTACATATTCCTATATACCCAAGGAGAAGAGGACCAAACTAGAGCCCACCGCAGAGAAGGGTATCTTTGTGGGCTACATTGAGACTTCAAAGGCCTTTCGGATTTACATTCCTGCACAGAGGAGAGTTGTTGTCAGGCGGGATGTGAAGTTCGAGGAGGACAGGGCCTTTAGGAGGTCACGGGAGTTGGAGTATTTGGATTAGCGAGACCCTCAGGAGCAGTTGAGTCAGTCGCAGGGATCCAGTGGGCAGGGATCAGGAGGATCGAGAGGTACATCTATGATGATGTCAGGTTCGTCAGTGAGCAATGGCTCGACGAGCCAGAGGGGTGGTGCTTCGGGCAGCATGCAGAGCAGTTCACTAGGGAGTCCACTGATGGACAGTTCACACGGTACCTCAGCTTTTACAGGTTCAGGTGCAGGCAGGAGGACAGTAGACAGGCAGTCAGGAGTTCAGGCTACTGATGGTGATGAGGAGGAGGAGTTTCATTCTCGTATGGGAGAAGCATGCTCAGGGAAGAGGAAGCCCAAGTGGCTTCAGGACACCTTGAGAGATGCCACATCTGTTGCTGAGCCGAATAGGCCGGTCAGAGAGAGTAGACCACTTGAGATGTTTTGTAGCTATATGGCGATGGTTACCAGCATCCTTGACTCTGAGCCTTCTAGCTATGAGGAGGCAGCTAGCCAGCAGGTCTGGAGAGAGGCCATGCAGGAGGAGTATTCTTCTATCATGAAGAATGATGTTTGGGAGGTGGTGCCGAGGCCTGAGGGCAAGTCCGTGGTTAGTTCCAGATGGCTTTACAAGGTAAAGCATGTTGCAGATGGTAGCATTGAGAAATTCAAAGCGAGGTTTGTGGCTTGATGGTTCTCCCAGGTAGAGGGAGTTGATTATGAGGAGACCTTCGCTCCCGTGGCTCGATATACTTCGATTCGCTCCATTATATCGATAGCAGCAGAGATGGGTTGGAAGATCCACCAGATGGATGTGAAGACCGCATTTCTCAATGGCTTCATACAGGAGGAGGTGTATATTGAGCAGCCACAGGGCTTTGAGGTGCATGGGAAGGAGTCCCATGTGTGCAGACTGAAGAAGGCCCTTTATGGCCTGAAGCAAGCTCCCAGAGCTTGGTACTCCAGGATAGATACTTATTTGTAGGGGATGGGTTTCAGAAAGAGTGAGGCAGATCCGAACCTTTACTTTATTGTGATAGGTGAGGAGCCTCTCATTCTGGTGCTGTATGTGGATGACTTGGTCATTACAGTTGCAGAGAGACTCATAGAGCATTGCAAGAGAGATCTTGCGACGGAGTTTGAGATGAAGGACATTGGCTTGATGCATTACTTTTTGGGTTTGGAGGTGTGGCAGGAGGAGGGGCATTTCTTCCTGGGGCAGGGGAAGTATATTGTGGACATCCTTAGCAGATTCCACATGGAGGGTTGTAGACCCATGTCGACACCGATGATCACCAACTGGAAGAAGCTTCATGCTTCGGATTCCGAGTTGGTGGATCCCACATTGTACAGGCAGCTGATTGGTTCCTTAATGTATTTGGTCAACACTAGACCAGATATTTGTTTGCAGTCAACACGATGAGTCAGTTTATGTGTGAGCCTAGGAAGGTTCACTGGGTGGCTGCAAAACACATTTTGCAGTACTTGCAGGGGACAGTGGATTATGGCTTGGACTACAGCCAAGGGGATGGAGTGATATTGGCAAGTTATACTGATTCTGATTGGGCAGGTTGTGCTTCTGATAGGAAGAGCACTTCAGGGCGCTGTTTTGGGTTGGGTTCGGCAGTAGTGTCATGGTTCAACCGGAAGTAGTAGTCAGTAGCATTGAGTTTAGCAGAAGCAGAGTACATGGCAGCCAGCCTAGCTAGTTGTGAGGCCATCTGGCTTCACAAGATGTTGTTTGACTTATTTGGTCAGCCGTTGAGACCTTCAGTGATTTACTGTGATAATCAAAGTTGCATTAAACTCACGAAGAATCCAGTGTTTCATGGCAGGTCAAAGCATATCGGGATCAAATATCATTTCATCAGAGACTATGTTCAGAAGGGAGCTGTGAAGCTTGAGTACATTTCCATTGATGAGCAGGTTGCAAATATTCTTACCAAAGCCTTACCACGGAGCAAGCATGTCTACTTCAGAGACAAGATGGGTGTGGTGAGGAACACCTTCCTCGGTAAGAGGGAGTGTTGAAATTTGGTATCGAAGAACAGGTGGTTCCCTAAGGCTTTGATCTTTGGCCTAGGGAAAAGTGTCCAAAAGAATTTAATTTTTCTCCTAAAGTGACTTTATAATTTTTATAAAGTCAAATCTAATTTAAAAGTGACTTTAAGTGATAAAGTTACTAAAGTCTAATTTTAAAGTGATTTTAATAAAGTCAATGTAAAATTAGAAAGGAAAAGTGACTTTGGAAATAAATGACTAAGTGGGTCTTTATTAAAGTGGGACGAATTAAAAAATAGAAAGTGAGATTTAAATGAGCATTTAATCTCAGCCCTAGATCTCAATCTATTTCAGCCATTGGATTTAGGGGTTCCCCAAAAGTCACTTAGGGTTAGATTAAAGGAGGAAAAAAAGGAAAAGCTCATTCAATTCTTTCATAAGCAGATTGAGAGAAGGAGAGCAAGAGAGCAAGGGAGATTTCTAGACAAGGAGGAGAAGGAAACAGCAACTTGGCACACATTCCAAGGCAACATTTAGCAAATCCGTACAGCTGAGTTAGCACACAATTAAAGGCAGAATTTGGGCACGATTTTCTAGAAATCCATACAGCAAGTGCACAGAAATCGAGGAGCAGAAACCCGTACAAGTGGTTGTACCTTGGCACACAAATCAAGGCAAATCTGTACAGTTGTACTGCTGGTTTTTTCTGCACAGAAATCGAGGAAATCCATATAACGTATTGATGGCAGCTTTCACGCTTTTCTAGGCAGGTTGTACAATAGCATTTAAGATTGAAATTGGGCACAAAAATCGAGGAGGTCGTACAGCATTTATTGCTGTTCTGTTTTGCTATTTGCAAATTTTTCTAGTTGGCTGTGAGGCACAGAAAACGAGATAAGTTGTAAAAGTTTGCTTGCTGATTTTTTGTTGAATATTTCTCTCACTGTAAAAGCATTTTCCATAAATAAGGAGCTTTCGAACTGGTTTTCCCCAAGAGTTGTAGGGGGTTTCTCCAGGGTCACCTTGACCAAAAATCACTGTGTTTAAATGTGTTGAATGGCTGTTTGTACCTGCTGATTTTTTATTTCTGCATTTTCCAGTATTCTGTAAAATTTCCAAACTTTGTGTTTTCAACAAAATTTATTTTTCAGTTGTTGAATGTATGGATATGGGAAAGGGCATTTAACTATTTTGGAGAAATAAGGTGAAACTGAAAACCGGGGTGAGAAATGAGAAATTTTTACATTGTCAATGAGCCCAATACATATGTTTGCAGCGGAAACTAACAAATTAAATCTATAGATCTGTATAACAGTAGAGAAACTCAGATCTACCAGATCACTGAAGATGATTGAAGCCAGGATACCAAAAACTCAAATTTGAACTGGGTCGCCCTCATCAACACTGTCTGCGGGCGACTGAAACTTCAGGGTCACTCTCATGAAGACTGTATGTGTGCGACTATAACTGCACAGTCGCTCCCAAGATCTCACTGTGCGTGTGACCTCGGCATCAGACTGTAAAATCCCATAGTCGCACCCTTAAGGAGCTGTGCGAGCGACCAAGAGGGCCAAAGTCACTTTTTTGCTGAGTTGAGCCAGCGACCGCTCTGTCAAGCTCACTCTCAGGGCTTCCTGTTGTGAGCAACCAAGGACCAGAACCTTCTTAACTCAGAGTCGCTCCCTTTGAACTGTATCCAAGCGACCAGAGAGCCAAAGTCGCTCTCTTGACCACTCTGTGCCTGCGATCGTAGACGAAAAACTTCTGATCTGAGACAGCGACCGAGATCTAGAATACCCAAACCCAAAGCGAACCTTACGCTAGTACCCAATACGAACTGCTACCAATGGACCTGTGCGAGCCAAAACAAAGAAGAAGAATAAAACATGTCTTGATTAAGTGTGTCCAAATGAGCTTGAGGTTTCTTCCTTTTATAGTTTTTCTTGAGGGTTTATTTGGGATCAAGATTGACCCAAGCAGTTACTCGTGGTTAGAGCCGACCCATTCCATAATGTATGCATGAATAAGATAATTCAAAACTTAATTTCTGCTTAACCGAATTAGGTGATCTTTAGGTCGTTTTTGGTCCTCTTGAAAGGAGGAATTTAATGCACATATTATCTCGATCATTTCAAATGTCTAAGGTGGAATTTTACCGCAGTTGCCAAAAATTAACACTCCCTCTCAGCTAGGGAGAATTCCTCCTGCCAATATCTGTCCATCAAACAATATGCCATTCTGGAATCTTCGAGTGTCATCACATATCATCACGGATCATGTTTGTCATGTAGTCATTGTGCCGTGTCCATCTCAATAATCATTGTACATCGCGATCTATCCTTTTCGTATTTCTGCTTTATCTCTTGATTGTTCCTGCTCATATGTCGAACATTCTCGGATCTAGAATAAAAATCGAGGAGCAATAGCTTGCACCCTTATCTAGCAATAGGATAACTCATCATACACGGGAGTAACGCTCTCAACCCTTGAATCATATTGGATTCTCTCAACCCATCCTATTGCCTACTGGACTTCCCAACAACGACCCTGAATAGTCATGTGGTATAGCACCTGCATCATAATCGCCTTGGGTTGTACACCCCCAAGTACACTCTCTCTTTGGCCAGACGAGGATCAGTACTCCCAACAAGCCCGACTTGTGGGTATGATGCCAAATAGGGTATACTTTGCAAAGACCATGATAGGGTGATTTACAAATCCAACCCTATGGCTAATAGATAGGGATAACTCCCTATTGTCCAGAGTTCCCTCAACACTATGGGTAATAGATAGGGATAACTCCCTATTGTCCAGAGTTCCCTCAACCCTAGGAGCCTTCTCTCTCGATTCCTCACCCTGGGAGCTCAAACAAGGTAGGAAGAGTTGGCTCAGTGTTCTCGATTGTTGAAGAATCTGGGGCAATTATAGTTAATGAGATTCTTCTTAGCATGATAACTATTAGTGAGGTATTTTAACTTTAGCTTATTAGCAAAATCTTTTCTTGATATCATTAGTGTGTGTATTTCTCAGTTCATCAAATAGCTACCAAAACAAAGAGACAAGAACACACGATGTTGGCTTTCTACCAGGGCCAAAACCTCTCCCTCTTGGAGAGGAAAACCCGCACAAAATTCTTCTTATAGAGATTCCAATTGAGGAATACCAAGACCATGACCCTTGACCTACTATGCCACTCTAAGACCAAGACATCAACCCTCTTCGTTGTCACTATTGAGATCATCATTATGATGCACCATTGAAGCCAACTACTTTACCACTAAGATCTTCATTCTTCCTGCTCCATGATTGTTCCTTCATCAAGCTTTTCAACATCACAACGAGATCTTTATATACATGAATGAGAGTCGCAATGAGATCACTATTGTATCATAGATACATCACTGATATCTTCATTGGAATACCACCGAGATCATGATTGTATATGCCGAGACTATGATTGTGTATACTTCTGCATTGTGCTCTTCACCAAGACTATAACTATGCCCTCCTTGCACCAAGGTCTGTTGCAACTATGCTGAGACTGTATGGTTGTGACCTTTTAACTAGGCTGAGACATCAGGGATATATGTGAAGATATCACTGTGATACTCATCTGAAAGCTATAGTAATCCTCCTCCATACGAAATGTTGAATTGTTGCCCTTATCCAAGTGTCCTGTACCACTGCACCTTGTCCGAGATTACGAGTTGCCTGCACCCATCCAAAATTATAGAGACTTGTCCGAATTTTTGTCTTTCATGTGGTGACCGCAACAGGGTATTTATAGTGGTTCTGTCTCCCTAAATAACCCGACATGTCACAGTGAAATGATGTGTCTACTATTTGAGCTGACTTGACATTAATATATATTTTGAGGCCGACATAGCTGCTCTTCTTCATCGTTTTGTTGGCTGATGTCTTCAGGAGGATTGTACTTGTCTTGGAGGGTTGTTCTAGACCTTTATATAGACTTTTATACATTACACATAGGCTCAAGAAGAGCATGACATTGACTCTTTAAATTAAATCCTAAGGCTCTCAATGGGAGCCACTAAATAAATAAACTTCTTGCTCATGAAACCCATGCAGCAAGGAATAAATTCATTTTCTTGTTTTACAAAAATCATAATGCAATGTCATGAAGACAAAACCTAGTTACACGTTTTCCAACACTCCCTCTTAACTAGGGAGGTATTCATGATGGTACTTGGTCATTCTCAATCTGAATAATTTCTCATAAGAAGAATCAGATTGGTAACCCATCTGTATAGCATCATAGTAACCAACATTGTTTCCACATAAAGGCCTTGACTGACAGCTATATCTCTTATTAGATCAGAGCACAATGTTGGCAAGACCAGTGATTATAGACACCTTCATCATTGTCTCTCAAGGTACATACCCACTCGAGTGTTCACTAAGTATGACCTTCTAGGACTATTCTTATCTTGGGTTCCCAGCCCTCAAAGAATATCGGTCCTCTTGCATACTCTTGTCTTAGATGCCCTACACATCCTCAAAGAGCATTGGATGCCAGATGATTACCCAATCCTCCATTCTTTCTTCCAAAGTAAAGACAAGAATGTTGTGTCTATCTCTCCCTCTCAATGGGGGAAGATATGCCCAAGTTTCCTCTGACCAGAAACTTGCCCAAGCTCCCTTTTAATCAGGAACTTGTCAAAGCTCCCTCTTAGCTAGGGACTCTTCTATACACCAGCAACTTCTTCTTCATGGGTCCTTTAGCTATTTGATCAACTTCTCTCCTTGATGTCATGAAATTCAGTTGAGTTGCTTCCTTGTAGGGCATCAACCATCAATCACTTTCCTTCTTAGTTCGTCATGTCATTTCTTTCTTCCTGGAAAGTGGCCTTCTTCATATCTGGAACCTTTGTCATATGGCTACTTCTTCATCATGCTTTTTCTATCCTCCACATGAATGCTAGTTGTACTTGTGTTTACAACTCTTGTCTGAGGTAGCCCTGCATTAACTTATCCAGATATTTTTCAAGAAATCAAAACATATTAAATCAAGTCATACCTTACGAGATGGCTCTTCATCATGACATCTTCTTGTAGTTATCATCATCCTGCATTCATGTTGACACATCTCCGAAGGATATCTATTGTCAAGGGTCTTCATATTTTCCATCAGAATCTTCATAACTTTCTGGGAGATTTCCTAGTCAAGTCTCTTTAGTCTTTTGGATGTTGATTGCCTCCATTAGGGTTGCATATCTCATGATCTCCTCCTTCTCCACACATTCCATTCCCAGGTGCTTTTAATCAGAGTTTCTTGTGGTCAACCACCTCATACTTCATATGAGGACATACTATGTTGATTTCAGCTAGTGTGCCTTATGCTTTCTTTCAGAGGAGTTCATTTTTCTCTTGATCATGCTTCTCAAGATAGAAGTAATGATCCATGTTACCTGCAACCATGTGACATGACATTATAATATTAAACATAAGCATACATACCTTATTTTACCTTTTGGTCATCTAGGCTTCTTTCAACAGCTTCCTTGATTGACGTCTCTTCAACCCCTTGATCTGCTTCTTCTCTTGTGTCACCATAACATCATCTATGAATTCCACAAGTTGGAGTTCTTGATGAAACACTTGCTTTTCCTCTAGATTAGTGGACCCTTAAATGAGGACTCTACCAGAGTATCTTGAGGATTTTTGTATATCCCCGTCTGGCAAATGTTTCCTTTTTGACTTGATGTATGATGAGCCTTGTTCTAGATGACTTCTTCCTTTCCTGTAATGTTCACTGAGATTCTCAAGAGCTATATCCTACATGTTTGCTGCCATGGAGTTTGTCGTTCATAATTCCCATGGTGATGTCACGAGCTCTTGTTTCTAATGCTTCCATGATGCCACGATGCATCTTATTATCATTGTCATATCTTATAACAAAAGCTTATGTTAGGATCATTTTGTGAGGGATACTATCCTAATCATTGTAGAGATCTGTTACTCCCTCTTTCCTTGGCCCTTTTCTTCAGCTTCCTCCATCTATCTGGTGATATGAGCTTCCAAAATCTTTCCATAGCATTGAATCTTAGCTATACTTATTCTGTCTTGCTTGAGGACCAAACCTGCCTTTCCTTTCTGCACATATTTTAGTCCTTTAACCTTCAATACTCTTGCCATCAACTTGTCTTTATTAGCATAGAGACCATAAGTTGTCGAATGAGGTAACTTTCTTATCTCATGGATATTTGTTGCCTTGATTCTTTGTTAGTGCATTATAGAGCAGTGATGCTTATCTTCCTTCCTAAATCTTGTAGATGAGACCTTATGAAGATATCCTACATCCTTTGATACCCTTTATTTTCATGTAGATCAGATTTCATGTGATCCTCTTCATTGCACCTTCAGAGAATGAGTTTATCATTTACATCACTTTGATGTCTCCAATATTGCTATGTGAGGGAATATTTCATACATATCCCTTTCCATAAATTTAGAGGAGACCTTTTGATATGTTTAATGACTTCAGCTACTTAGAGAACTATGCCTATCCTCCTTCTTCATGCAAGGAATCTTGATGACCCATCCAACCTATAGATGTCCTTGCAATCATGAAGTCATTTAACCAAATTTATAAATTGAAAATATACTCACTTGTCATGTGAAGATGAAATATTCACCTTGATTGCTTTGATGATGGTTGAAGAAGACATATGAGGGCTTCTTCTTGAATGATCTTTCTTTGAATGAGAAAGTCTTTCCTCAATAGAAGAGGCCGCTCCTTTTGATGAGGATGATTTGTTGCTTTCTCAAATGATATTCTTCTAGAGCAAGGAGATGATCCTTTGAAGAGGTCCATGCCTTATTGCCTTCAACTTGTCTTCCTTTGTAGTTTAGATCAAGATTGCTTCTAGGACTTGTACTTCTTTGAGATGTAGTCTTCGCTAGTAGACAACTTGATGAGAGTCTTGATGGCCTGTTGATGATGACTCTGGAGACAAAAGATCTTGTTGTGTAGACTGCTTCTTGATTGTTGTTGTAGACTGTTTGTTGTAGAATAATCCTTCAATCTTGACAAAGCTCTTCAACTTTGCTTTGATGCCCTTCTTGAGGATTGATCCTTGTATGTCTCTTTTGTTGCCCTTCCTTTGACTTCAACACCTTAGCTCTGATTCCATTTTGAAGAATCTAGGGCAATTATAGTTAATGAGATTCTTCTTAGCATGATAACTATTTGTGAGGTATTTTAACTTTAGCTTATTAGCACAATCTTTTCTTGACATCATTAGTGTGCGTATTTCTTACTTCATCAAATAGCTACCAAAACAAAGAGACAAGAACACACGATGTTGGCTTTCTTCCAGGGCCAAAACCTCTCCCTCTTGGAGAGGAAAACATGCACAAACTTCTTCTTATAGAGATTCCAATTGACGAATACCAAGACCATGACCCTTGACCTACTACGCCACTCCAAGACCAAGGCATCAACCCTCTTCATTGTCACTGTTGAGATCATCATTATGCTGCACCATTGAAGCCATTACTACTTTACCACTGAGATCTTCATTGGAATACCACCGAGATCACGATTGCATCATGATTGTGTATGCCGAGACTATGATTGTGTATACTTCTGCATTGTGCTCTTCACCAAGACTATAGTTATGCCCTCCTTGCACGAAGATCTGTTGCAACTATGTTGAGACTGTATGTTTGTGACCTTTCAACTAGGCCAAGACATCAGGGATATATGCAAAGATATCATTGTGACACTCATCTGAAAGCTATAGTAATCCTCCATATTAAATGTTGAATTTTTGCCCTTATCCAAGTGTCCTGTACCACTGTACCTTGTCCGAGATTCTGAGTTGCCTGCACCCATCCAAAATTATAGAGACTTGTCCAAATTTTTCTTTGTTTCCTGTGGTGACCCCAGCGGAGTATTTATAGTGGTTTTGTCTCCCTAAATAAGCCAACATGTCACAATGAAAGGATGTATCTATTATTTGAGCCGACTTGACATTAATATATATTTTGAGCTGGACATAGCTACTCTTCTTCATCGTTTTGTTAGTTGATGTCTTCAACAGGATTGTGCTTGTCTTGGAGGGTTGTTCTAGACCTTTATATAGACTTTTATACATTACACATAGGCTCAAGAAGAGCATGACATTGTCTCTTTAAACTAAATCCTAATGCTCTCAATGGGAGCCACTAAATAAATAAACGTCTTGTTCATGAAAACCGTGCAGCAAGGAATAAATTCATTTTCTTGTTTTACAAAAATCATAATACAATGTCATGAAGACCGAACCTAGTTACACTTTTTCCAACATCGATCAGTGCTGCCCCTCATCCAGAGGGGATGCTCTCTGAAAACCAAGATGCCTCTACAATCTATTTGTCTCAATAGCAATTGTTTCCTGTTCATACATAACATCAGATCAAATATCATGTCAGATCATATATAATCATATGAATCACAAAAGGATACAATAATCATCCTCCCTCTCAAGGAGATGCCAACCACAAGCCTAAGCTTGTTGAACAACTGCACTGTCTCAATATATGAGAGTGTCTTTGTCCCAACTATAAATATGGGACTTACTATCAATTGGATCATCACAATCTATCCATGTCATATCCAGATAATGCTCAAACAACTCTCTAAGAAGCTTTTGTATCATGCCTCACAGCTAGCCATGCTAGCAACATCATGATCAACCTTGGTCATGCTATGGACCTCTCATCCAAGATATCATGGCAGATCGCATACTCATGCAAATATTTCAAAGCATGCTCGGGGGCACCTCTATGTGAGTGAAGCAACTCACTCATGAATTCATTAAGGTTCCATGCACATCATACATATACAGATGGATGTTCAAAATGGAACATCAATGCTTCAACCGTCAGGTGCCATGTCAAGTTCAACAACATCTCGAACTTCAAATCAGAGTGTCCAAGGATTTTCATTTTCAATATTCAAAACATTTTCTAATAGCTTTGCAATATGGAATTCCTTTCCAGAAATTGATTCATCATGCCATGATACATTATTTTGGGCTTCATAAGCTATCTCCCTCTTATTAGATCATCAGAGGCTCATCACCTGTCACAAGTAGATCATCAGGACATAAACTCATAATATACCTTGGAACTCATCATCCTGACTTCATCAGATAACTGTCAAATCTAGACACATCTGGATTGAAATGCTCTAAGCATAATGCCTAGCTAGCCAACATAATCATCCTTACATAACTCAATGTTGTACCATCAACAGCAAAGTCAACTCATCAAAGTTTAGAAGCCAAATCACGACCATTATCAAAGTCATCACTATTATAGTATTAATACTTTCAACTAGGAGACAGGTGTAGCTCATATCAACTCATGACTTCATATTGCCGAACTTTATCAAGTCGTTCTCATAAGCATATATAAGTCATCCTATCACTAGGTGTAAATGCTTACATCAAGGATGAGTCATGTAGGTTCCGTTTTTCATGCCAAATCACAACTATCATCATTCCAACCATTGTGCTAAGAATAAGGAGGCCAATCTCCAAATAAGTCATCATGCACACATAGTATCGATATCAGGGAAAATCAACAATCGTCAAATCAAATCACTAGACATCATGTCAAGTCCAAATGCTATCGAAGAGAGATCTATAGTCAAAGCACATTTCAATCTTCAATTCCAAGTTATTGTCAAGCATCTTGACAAAACACTTTTCATATATACCAGTAATGCCAAATCATGCCAACCTCTTGTAGCACAAACATAGTGACATATCTATATATATGTCCCGGACACCTGCAAACACAAGTTTTGTCTGCATGTTCATGTTATCGCAAACATTCAACCTTTTCCTGTTGTTATCTGTAATACATCTTTGGTCCTGATATCTTCATCGAATTTCAAGCACAATACTTCATTATATGATCAATAGCTTCAGAAATCAGCCAACAGTGGCAAAATATGTCAGTGACATCATCATCTAGAGTTTTGACAGCTTTAGAAAGCTTTAGATGATGGTTAACAATGGTCAAACCTCTAGTCGCTCTCTAGCATGGGAGCGACTTTAGCTACTTGGTCGATGTTTAGGCCTTAGCATGAGTGTGACCAAGGACGAGATCTCCCAAATCTATGACTGCGACCGGAGCAAAAACCCTAATTTCTGAATGGGCTTCAGATCTAAGATCTTGTTGCAGATCAATATTGTCAGATGCACTTAAATCATACTTCAACGACATAGAATACAAATAGTGATAAGGGTAAGAATCTTGAGAAGTGATTTCCCTCTTACTGGGGATCTGCATCATTCATCTTCATTCATGTAGGCAACCTGTCTCGACTTGAGTCATTCAACAATAGATTTTTTAGATCATAAACATATGGCTATCAGCATCATGACATAAATCTTTCATCAAAGGCTAGACTCAAAGCAGCAGATCATATCTCAAAGATTATGAATACAATAACATTTTATGTCAAGTCACTCCATTAAGTTACTACATCCAATTTAACCATATGCCATCAAGACAAGGTAGTAAGAGATTTGGAATATCAATCTTACACTTATACCTCTCACGTCAAGGTTGTCATGCACTTCATGACCAAGGAGACCAGATTAGGTCATTCAATAAAGCTTTATCAACAAGAATGTCAATCGTTCTTTCCATATGCTTTCATCATGCTTTTCACAAGCATTACCAGCAGAGTCATGTATAGCAGTCAATGAACTATCCTTCTTTATGAAATCCATCATGACAAGTATCATTTTCTAGAGCCAAGGTGCTAGCCTTCTTTATAGGATCAAGATATCCAACAGATAGATCATAGATGTTAGCCAAACATCAAGTGTATCAATGTATCAATATTAGATAGCCTCATAAAATTCAATAAGATCAAAAATGTTCAACACCAGGTGCATTTTTCATCAAGGAAACATAGATCCAAGTCACTTTCATATGCCTGTATGAGCCAATAAAGAAAGAGGCATTCTCATCCAACCTTTAGGGCTTAGGCAATAGTTGAAACACAACATACCATGCATACCTTGTAGTATTCAAATACCTGAGCATCTGCTCATTAGTCATAGGCTGCTTGAAGCACTTTGTCATCTTTACATCAAGTACCTCTTTACCTTTTTCCAAATATGCATCTCAAAATGATCCTCAAGAAGGACCTACTCAACACATCTCATCATGGAGGTTAAAAACATCCATATACTAATACATATGCAAGAAGTAGTAAACATAATCATCAGATCCATAAGTAAGAAGTATCATAAGTCAAGAAATACTTATCTTCAATGAGACGTGATCCTCTCCCTCTTAAATCAATCTTCAAGAGCCATCAATGTCCATGGTCCATATACCAATGTTGTCTTCAAGTATCCAACCAGATCTGTTAAGGATTATCCCATCTAGGACTTCATCAAATCTCCTACAAGTGCTTGAGCATCTTCACATATATCATGCAAGAGTTTCACACATCAAATCTCAAGACTTTGCCATAAACCAAGGTTTTCTCTTCAACCCTAACCTCATAAAATCCATCAAGCCCTAATCATCAAGATGCCTAGGTTTTTCTTCAAACTCTACAATTCTTTTAGGTCTCCACTGTCCTCTTCTTGCTTCCATCAATAATGTCAACCTCGGGGTGATCTCCATGGATTTTCTTCAGCCTAGCTCTGATTCCATGTTAATTTTTCTTTAAGGCAACATTGTTCTTTACTATGATAGTTGCATTTTACCATTAATACTTTAAGTTCACCCCATTTCATCTTTTTCTTATTCAGATCTACACCATTATATATCAGCATATGCAATTACATAGAAAGAAACAACATCACCATCATCATCAATGCAGCAGAACATAAAAGGAATAGTAGAAGAAAGCATGCACACATATAAAGACACTAGGATTGGTCCAAGACCAGGGCAAAACTTACTATGGGGAAAACCCTTGCAAATCTTCTTCTTCTTAGATCATCATCAAACGGTGCAGCAAAAGAGAGTACAATGATCCATAACTTTATCTATGCAGTAAAACAATAATAATATCTATGAAACAGATCTAATCATGCTTGGAATCAAAATACTCATACTGATGGCTATAATGTGCTGTCACAAACTGATGTTAACTGTTGTATACTGTTGTCACTGTGCTAAATACTGTTGAGTATTGTTGTCACTGTCAATGAGCCCGATACATATGTTTGCAGCGGAAACTAACAAATCAAATCTATAGATCTGTATAACAGTAGAGAAACTCATATCTACCAGATCATTGAAGATGACTTAAGCCAGGATACCAAAAGCTCAGATCTGAACTGGATCGCCCTCATCAACACTGTCTGCAGGCGACTGCAACTTCAGGGTCGCTCTCATGAAGATTGTATGTGTGCGACTGTAATTGCATAGTCGCTCCCAGGAGGTCACTATGCGTGCGACCTCGGCATCAGATTATAAAATCCCACAGTCGCACCCTTAAGGCATTGTGCGAGCGACCAAGACGGCCAAAGTCGCTTTCTGGCTGAGCTGTGTGTTAAAATTGGCAACTAGGCCAAACTCCATGTGGGTCATCTTATTTATGGCAGCTGATATTTTTCTTGGATCTCTCTCATCGAGAGGTGTAGGATTGATCTAAAGATCATCTGATTCCGATAAGTATTTATGAAGATATGAATTTATTTTGATTATGGACAAATTGTCAAGTCAGCCAGCAACTTATGTAGGCTCAGCAGCCCAACAGTCATGTCTATTCAACCTCTACATTTTAGTATAAATAGAAGAGGACTTGAAGTCATTTGTCACACACACACTCACTCTTGTGATCTCACTTCATCCTGTTTTGGGTTTGATGAAGATGAGAGCTAGAGGGAGTGCCCGAGGCTATACGCTGCCCTAGATAACATGCCCTAGATCTAAATGCAGTCATGGGAGAATAAGCTCTACATTGCTCAAAAATCCGGAAAAGCCAGAAAAGTTGGAATTGTCGGAAAAGCCGGAACTACCAAAAAAGCCAGAACTGCCAAAAAAGCTGGAACTGTCGGAAAAGTCGGAACTGCCAGAAAAGCCAAGAAAGTCGGAACTGTTGGAAAAGATGGAACTGCCGAAAAAGCCAGAACTACGGGAAGCCGAAATTGCCGAAAAAGTCGGAACTGTCGGAAAAGCCATAACTACTAGAAAGTCAGAATTGCCAGAAAAGCCGGAAAAGTCAGAACTGCAGGAAAAGCCAGAACTACCAGAAAAGCCGGAACTGCCGGGAATTGCCGAAACAGCTGGAGCATCTGTCTCCGAAGGAGGGCAGCATGCAAGGGATAGCTAACTAACATTGGGACTGTGGTATGGTACTTAGCAGCAAATACACCAAGCATGCAATGCTACAGCTAGCATGCAAGGGACAGCTAGCATGCAACAACAAGCATGCTAAGGACAACAAGCAAGCAAGATGCAGCCAACATATAGGTCAGGATGGCAACACAGTGCAGCAATGGCACATAATGCAGTACAGTGATGGGTATAGTCATGATTAATGAAGCGTGATGAGATGCAGCATAGTGATGATGGGTTTAACATGGTGCAGCGCGGTGAGGTGTAGCATGATGACGAAATGTAGCACAACGATAGTTGGAGTCACCTTGGAGAATTAGTTGCAATAGCATGTCTTCAACTGATCTCATGTATCTTCTTAGAGATGATCTATGCTCTTATCTAGATAAGTCAAAGTGTTGACTTCTGTTGTAAACATACTATCTCTCTCTCTCTTTGTGCTAAACTATTGAAGAACATATAAGAAGAATTGATCAAGGGTTTCCCCACATTGGGGTTTGTCCCTGGTTAGCGCCACATCTTGTGTCCTCTTGTCTCAGCTTGTCTTCTGCAATTTATATTTATTTTCTATCTGCAATTTACTTTAACGCTGATGTGATTGCTAATCTGGAAAAGATATTGAGCTAACTATGAAAATTGAAATAAATTGCTCTAGCATAGAACATACCTAAAATTAACACTGTGCCAGTGACCACACTGTCAGGGTCACTCTTAGGGCTTCCTGGTACGAGCGACCAGGGACCAGAACCTTCTGAACTCAAAGTCGCTCCCTCTGAACTGTATCCGAGTGACCAGAGAGCCAAAGTCGCTCTCTTGACCACTTTGTGCCTGCGACCGTGGACGGAAAACTTCTGATCTAAGACAGCGACTGAGATCCAGAATACCCAAACCCAGAGCGAACCTTACGCCTGTACTCTCAGACCCAATATGAACTTCTGTCGATGAACCTGGGCAAGCCAAAACAAAATAGAAGAATAAAACATGTTTTGATTGAGTGTGTCCAAATGAGCTTAAGGTCTCTCCCTTTTATAGTTTTTCTTAAGGGCTTACTTGGGGTTAAGATTGACCCAAGCAGTTACTCATGTGGTTAGAGCCAACCCATTCCATAATGTATGCATGAATAAAATAATTCAAAACTTAATTTTTGCTTAACCAAATTAGGTGATCTTTAGGTCGTTTTTGGTCCTCTCAAAAAGAGGAATTTAATGCACATATTATCTTGGTCATTTGAGTTGTCCAAGGTGGAATTTTACCGCATTTGCCAAAACTTAACAAGAATAAGAACCCCTCTAGTCTCGTCCAAGCTCAAAATGTGATGTTTGACCTTGAACAAGCTATGAGGCACAACTCCATCAACATGCTATAAATCGAAGATGAGCCTCCCTCTTCAACTAATGAGGATATTTCCCCTCATAAAGATAACACGTTACACGGAATTAGCAAGAATGCAAAGGAACCTCCTCAACTCACCACGAGAATTCCTTTAAGATTGATTCTAAGCATGACTGACCCTTTCTATATGACCCTCGGGATAAACAGACACAACTTGAGAAATTGCATCCTAAACTCCGAGAGCCCAATCCATATTATGCCCTTGAGTATTATGAAAAAACTCAGAATCACCCTATCAAGTGCTTGGGCAAGATTATCCTAAACTATGAAGAACTTAGGGTGTGTGGGCTAGTAGAAGAAAGAAGGGATTTTCTCAATACATATCCCGAGAAAGAATTCTCTATGAACATTGTTGTAGTTGAAATGGATCTGTCATGGGGGTTGGTTCTATCAAATCAACTGGTTGAAGATCTAAACTTGTCCATTAGTGAAGATAGTTCCAAATATACCTCCCTTGGAAAGAAAACTCGTAGGTGTCCATCCCTAGACAAGAATTCTTTGCCACCATGATCGCTGCCTCCCAAGAATCTGATAATGACTTAGAAGAAGAAAATAATAAACTTGGGGAATGGAGGATTTTCAAGAATAAACATATCAATAACCCCCCTCCCTTTGGGCTTTGGGTGATGTATTTTGATGGAGCTCACTCTAAAGCTGGATCAGGGGCTGGCATTGTAGGACACTGCATTAGAAGGTGAATTGTTGTCTGTTGTTGCCTGAAACGTCTCTATTGTTGTCTGAAATTGAGTAGGATGTGACCAACAAACTCGTGAAATAATGCAATCAGGGACCACTTCATCACATTAACCACCAAATGAAACCTAAAATCTAAAATCTGCAATGCAATTAGATTGAAATTTGTGGCAGGGTCAAATTTCCTTGAGGGATCTGTTTCCCTTTTGCAGGATTTGTTTCCTCAACACAGGATCAGTGTCCACCATGCAGGATCCATTTCCAGCAAATCGTGATCCGCCACATGGTCGTTACTTGCACAAATCTAAATCTGGTAACTTAGGAAAACCTTTTATATAAAATATCTTAATACGTAAAATATATTTTTCTAATCCTTGGGTTGAATCCTTTTAATAATTTAGAATATTCCCTTCACTTTGGACAATATAACCCCTAGTCTTTGAATTTCAATTGGGCAGCGTTTTTTTAAGAACTATTTTCTCCAAAAAAAATAATTGAGACGTGATGTTTGGGACAGTCATGTCCAATCTTCACAGTCACAGCCTTCCCTGAGACAACCTTTCTCTAGGTTAAGCTGAAACAGCGATGGCCAAGGTAAACCCATGAGTATGTTGATCGATGGCAACTTTTCCGTGAACTACTATTGCATAACAGTAGCGACGTTCACCCCAACAGTTGTCGTGGTTGTGCTTTGCAATTGCAGAGAGGATGAATTGTGCCAGCGACCCTTACAATTGCAAATAAGCAAAAATATTTCATTCTATCAAAACTTTTTGTGTACCATCAGCGTCGTCATCCCTAATTCGAAATGCTGGAGTGTTTTTGGATAAGACCACTGTGACTTGCCCCTGTCTGTGTAATTAGTTTGTTCACGAGAATAAACTATCAACAAATGGTTTTAGGCAAAGTTTCGTTGGTCATGGCAGTGGAACACAATAGAAATAGCTGACAATGGCAAGAGTATCGCGCAGCAGTTACAAGGGTCCTCAAAACGAATGTGGCGACACAAAACAAAAGTCAGCAACAGCTGGAGTGGTGGCCAACAAACTAGGCGACGCTTGAGGTTTTGTAGGAGCAGCGGCAAGTATTTTATTTTTTTATATATATCTCTTTTTTTATTTCTTTTTTTAATATATATAATAATTTTTTTAGCTATATTTTTTACAATATTTCCCTATAAATATATATATATATATATACTCTCTTTTTGTAGTTTTTCTTTTTTTAGTGGGAAGGGCATGAATGATAAAGCGAGCAGAATGGAAAAACTCCAAAAGTTGTGTAGCGAAACACTTAGAATCACAGCAAACTTAAAAGCCAAAGGTTAGGATCAGAAGCTTATTGTGGGAATGGTCAGTCCTTAAAGACATGTCTCTTCTATAACTAATCACTATTTAATCAATCATATTATATATATATATATATATATATATATATATATATGATTCATAACATTGCCTTCCTCTTCAGAAATCTTTGTCCTCAAAGCATATTGTTGACAAAGCGTGTCATCTATTTCTTGTCTTGTAATTTGTTCACATCTTTACAAATTCTTGGAGTTGTCATCTTCGTTGATACAAGATGATAATATCCTTGGAGTGATAAATAAAATTGTCGAACTGAGAAGGGATCCAACCATCCTAAATTAATCTTTTGTGGAATCCTGGAGTTATTTTTATCACAAGACTGAATTGCTCTAACATTAGTAGTTTTCGGAACATAAGTTCATTGTTTGTGATATGAGTGATGCAAATATGAGCACTGATTCGGGTTGTTTGATCTTGTGATTTGAATGTCGATAAGGAGTTCTTGTAGTTTGATTTCCCCTTATATTGCGTGAGGCAATTTCCGGATTTACTTCAACTATTAATGTTGTTGAGTTGGTTATAGAATCTTCATTTGGATTTTTCATTGTCTGAACTGATTTATCATCTTCTTCAATTGTGATATTGACTGGATCAGTATGCGTTATTTTTTCTTCAACTTGGACGGTTACATCTGACGACTTCGATAGGTCTTTCAAGATGAGTTCTTCTAATTTGTTTTTCAATGATTTCTTGTCATTTTTAAGTTTTTTAATGTGTCAATAATTTCTCGTTGTGGTCCTTGAGGCGAGTGAAATCTTCGTTTTTGTCTTTGATAATCTTTTCAACTTCTTTCTACATATTTTGCATTAACTTCTGGTTTTCTTGAAGAATTACTTTTGAGATATCTTTTACATCTTCTGGAGTTACTGAATTTGGTTTCAATGTTACATCCTGTAGCATTATTTTTTTCTGTCAAAAAAATATTTTTCGTATTTAGGATGAAGGATCCCAATGTTTCCATCCAGGGCGAACCCAGAATTATATCACTATCGTAACAAAATAAGGTTTTAAAGGTGAATTCCGAGATAAAAGTATAATCCCCAATACTTAGTTGTAGATTGCTTATGTCGTATTGTTTGTTGCTCGTTTCAAAACAAAACATTTCAATTATATTTTATTTAGGAATCACTAATTGGTTAGCACATTTAGTTAACATAATTATTATCTTCAGTAGGATTAACAAAGATGATAATATCCCTTCTTGCAAGTGATCCTTAAATTTTAAATATTGCACTAACAAATTTACTACAATGTTCTAGGAAATCTTCCATTACTGGTCTCCAATTTTTTTTCTGAGATGAGCTTAGGGTTTTAAAGGTAACCCCTTTAACTTTTTATCAATCCTTCAATCCCCTTTTAATGATAACTCCTTTTAATTATATAATAATGAAATATATTTCAATCTATTTTTTATAACCTTTTCCTTTCTTAAATCAACTTTAAAAAAAAAAATTAATATATAAAAATCTTCACTTTTTTTTTAAATAACCTTGCCTCTACTAACTTCCTCTTAATCCTTATCTTAATTTTAATTTTGATAAATCAAATCTTTTTATGAAAACCTCTAAGTTACCAAGATTAAGATATGGATTTAGATACAGATACGAATCCGGATCCAGATCCACTAGATTTTTGAAAATCCAGGATCCGGATACGGCAATGATACGTCAAGTACAAAAAATATAAAAATATTTTTTAAATTTTAAAAAACACTTTCAGAGTTCAAAAATCAAATCCATTTATAAATCACAACGTTTAAGACTGAAATCATTAGATATATTAAAAATATGAAGATTGAAACATTGAAATGATGCATCCTCCCTCATACAAAAAGGATAATATCATAAATGATAATAGTAAGTACAAAAATGAGTGTCTCATCCATGATCACTCTACTAATATGATAATGTGCAGTAGGTTTAACTACATATCCTCAAATGGATCTACATTCTCTTCTTTTGCAAATTGCAACTCTACATCATGAATAGATGATGGGGGTCCTACATTGTAGGAAGTTGCATTGGAAGGTGAATCGTTTTCTGTTGTTGTCTGACATGTCTTTGTTGTTGTCTGAAATTGAGAAAGATGTGGTCAACAAACTCGTGGATAATGCAAGCACGGACCACTTCATCGTATTAACCACCAAACGAAACCTAGAACCTAAAAATCGCATTTCAATTAGGTTGAAATTTGTGGCAACATCAGATTTCCTTGTGGAATCTGTTTCCCTTTTGCAGGATTCGTTTCCTCAACGCAGGATCAGCTTCCACCACGCAGGATCTATTTCCATCAAATCGTGATCTGCCACATGGTTGTTACTTGCACTGATCCTGAACCCCCTGTGCAAGATCCGATAACTTAGGAAAACCTTTCATATAAAATATATTAATACCTAAAATATATTTTTCTAATCCTTGCGTTGAATCCTTTTAATTATTTAGAATATCCCCTTCACTTTGGACGATCTAACCCCTAGCCTTTGAATTTCAATTGGGAAGCTTTTTTTAATAGTTATTTTCTCCGAAAAAAATTATTGAGACGTGATGTTTGGGACAGTCTTGTCCAATCTTTGCAGTCACAGCCTTCCTTGAGACAACCTTTCTCTATGTTAAGCCGAAACAACGACGGCCATGGTTAACCCACGAGTATGTTGATCAGTGGCAACTTTTCCGTGAACTACTATTGGATAACAGTAGCGACGTTCACCCCAAAAGTTGTCGTGGTTGTGCTTTGCAGTTGCAGAGTGGATGAATTGTGCCAGCGACCCTTGCAATTGCGAATAAATAAAAATATTTCATACTATCAAAACTCTTTGCATACCCTCAGCATCGGTGCCCCTAATTCGAAATGCAGGGGTGCTTTTGAATAAGACCATGGTGGCTTGCCCCTATCTATGCAATTAGTTTGTTCTCTGGAATAAACTGTCAATAGATGGTTTTAGCTGAAATTTCGTTGGTCATGGCAGTGGAACACGATAGAAATAGAAGACAGTGGCAGGGGTATCAGGCGGTAGTTGTAGCAGTCCTCAAAATGATTATGGTGGTGCAAAACAAAAGTCAACAACGGCTGGAGTGGTGGCTGATAGTTTGGGCGACGGTTGAGGTTTTGTACGAACAACCACAGGTATTTTATTTTCTTCATATATATAACTCTCTTTTTTTTTTTTTTAAATATAATAATAATTTTTTAGCATACATTTTTACTATATTCCCCTTTTATATATTCCTTGTATATAATAATTCTTTTTTGATTTTTTATATAGCCCTTTTTGAAATTTTATTTCCTTCTATATATATATACTCTCTTTTTTCTTTTTTTTTTTTTATTTATTGGCCAAATGCTTGAATGAGGAAGCGAGCATAATGGAAAAACTCTTCCAAGTTGTGTAGCGAGACACTTACAATCGTAGCGGCAACCAAGTTGACGCCAACTTAATGGCCAAGGTCAGGATCGTAAGCTTTTGTCAAGAATGGTCATTCCTTAAAGACATGCCTCTTCTATACTAATCACTAGTTAATTACTCATTATATATTATTTATATATATATATATATATATATATCTATTGCCTTCCTCTTTAGAAAGCTTTGTCCTCAAAGCTTATTGTTGACAAGGCGTGTCATGTATTTCTCGTCTTGTAATTTGTTCACATTTTTACAAATTCTTGGAGTTGTCATCTTCGTTGATACAAGATGATAGTCTCCTTGGATTGATAAATAAAATTGTCGAACTGAGAAGGGATCTGACCACCCTAAATTATTTTTTTATGGAATCTAGGAGTTATTTTATCACAAGACTAAATTACACTAATATTAGTAGTTTTCAGCACATAAGTTCGTTGTTTCTGATATGATTGATACAGATATGCGAACTGATTGAGTTGTTTGCTCTTGTGATTATGATGTCGATAAGGAGTTTTTGTGGTTTGATTTCCCCTTATATTGCATGTGGCAATTTCCGGATGTACTTCAAATATTGTTGTTGTTGAGTTGGTTATAGAATCTTCATTTGGATTTTTCATTGTCTGAACTAATTTATCATCTTCTTCCATTGTGATATTGACTAGATCGGTATGCATTCCTTTTTCTTCACTTGCACAGTTACGTCTGACAACTTTGTTAGGTCTTTCATGCTAAGTTCTTCTAATTTGTTTTTCAATGATTTCTTGTCATTTTTAAGTTTCTTAATTTTTGTCAATAATTTCTTGTTGTGGTCCTTGAGGTGAGTGACATCTTCGTTTTTGTTTGCGATAATCTTTTCAACTTTTTTCTACATATTTTGCATTACCTTCTGCTTTTCTTGAAGAATTACTTTTGAGATATCTTTTACGTCTTCTGGAGTTACTAAATTTGGTTTCAATGTAACATCATGTAGCATTATTTTTTTCTTTTTGTAAGAAAATATCAAAAAAATCTTTTTCGTATTTAGGATGAAGAATTTGAAAGTTTCCACCCAGGGCGAACCTAGAATTATATCACTATCATCACAAATAAGGTTTTAAAGGTGAATTGTGAGATAGAAGTATAATCCCCAATATTTAGTTGTAGATTGCTTATATCGTATTGTTTGTTACTTGTTTCAAAAAAAAATGTTTGAATTTATTCGATTTAGGAATCACTAATTGGTTAGCACATTTAGTACTAACATAATTATTATCTTCAGTAGGATTAACAAAGATGATAATATCCCTTCCTGCTAGTGATCCTTAAATTTTAAATATTGCACTAACAGATTTACTACAAAGTTTTAGGAAATCTTCCATTACTCAATTATTTGTGATAATCTTTTCAACTTTTTTCTACATATTTTGCATTAGCTTCTGGTTTTCTTGAAGAATTACTTCTGAGATATCTTTTATGTCTTCTAGAGTTACTTAATTTGGTTTCAATGTAACATCATGTAGCATTATTTTTTTCTTTTTGTAAGAAAATATCAAAAAATTATTTTTCGTATTTAGGATGAAGAATCTGAAAATTTCCACCCAGGGTGAACGCGGAATTATATCATGATCATCACAAAATAAGGTTTTAAAGGTGAATTGCAAGATAAAAGTATAAACCCCAATATTTAGTTGTAGATTGCTAATATCGTATTGTTTGTTACTTGTTTCAAAAAAAATGTTTGAATTATATTCGATTTAGGAATCACTAATTGGTTAGCACATTTAGTACTAACATAATTATTATCTTCAATAGGATTAACAAAGATGATAATATCCCTTCCTGCAAGTGATCCTTAAATTTTAAATATTGCACTAACAGATTTACTACAAAGTTTCAGGAAATCTTCCATTACTGGTCTCCAATTTTTTTTCCAAGATGAGCTTAGGGTTTTAAAGGTAACCCCTTTAACTTTTTATCAATCCTTCAATCCAATTTTAATGATAACTCCTTTTAATTATATAATAATGAAATATATTTCAATCTATTTTTTATAACCTTTCCCTTTCTTCAAATCACATTTTTTAAATTTTTAATAGATAAAAGTCTTCACTTTTTTTTAATAACCTTGCCTCTAAATAACTTCCTCTTAATCCTTTTCTTAATTTTAATTTATAAATTAAATCTTTTTATGAAAACCTCTAAGTTACCTTAAATACATGGTCATGTCCTTAAAGACACACCTCTTCTATACTAATTCACTAGTAATTGATCATTATTATATATATATATATATTATAACAAAACACTAAAGCTAAAACATGATATTAAAGTACATTGTACAAATAGCAATAAAAAAATTTATATACATAATACAATGAGCACAAATAATTTCAAATTCTAGTACTAAAGTGCCCATTAAAAGTAGCTTACATGGAATCAAGTCAACGTGCCACTGTATTATTGAACAAAATACTTGAAAGTGTGATCACATATTACAGATTAAAGAAAATACCTCCAAAAGCAGCACAAGTAAGAGACCAAAGCATAATGGGAGGAATCTGTTAAACATAGCATAACCAAAATAATCTCACACGGTGTAAGAATGCAAAATAGAAAATTTAAAGCAACCCAATAAATAAAAATAGATACTTTATGAACAATGCCACTCAACTAATTAGTTGACGTCCAAAAGATAATGACTTTCACATGCAATACTTCATTTTTTTCTAAAACAATAGTAACATGTGATGTATAATACTTTCATGTTTATAAAGCCATTTAAACTTAAATTTTGCATTTGCATAATCAAGGATAAAGACCAAATTTGACAAATCCAAGGACAAAGACCAAATTTGAGCAAATTTTCTAGCAAATAAAAATGATGTACAATATTTCCCAAGTAAAGAAACAATAAATGTCCCTTTCTTAACGCAATATTATATATAGGCTTCATTTAGGTAAATACACATTGTGTTAACAAATGTATAAAGATAGTATAGAGTTCTATTTTTGGAGCATAAGTCATCTGATTGGTATATATGCAGTGGATCAAGTTATGTATATTACATGAAATGTTCAACAGGTATGTGTCCCCCAAGTTTGGGGGCATGCCCCTACGCTTCCCTCACTTAGGCACTGGGGGGGCACGTAGCAAAATGTTTCACTGCATCCCCCCTTTTGCAAAACACGAGGAAACACACATGAAAATGTTTCACTGCATGTGAAAAATGCTCCTCAAAAAGGGGGACACCTGGCCAATCCTCAAAAAGTGGGACCCCCGCACATTGTGCACCCCCCTCCGCTTAATTTTTGGGCAATGAACGTTAAAAATAAAAATAGAAAAATAGAAAAAATTATAATATAAGTACCTAATGCTCTATCTAATATTCCATTTGCAGTGTTTTGATTCTTCACTCTTTACAATTTTTTTATAATTTCAAGTTTGCTATCTCATATTTCAATATCTACTGTTTTGCTTAGTACTATTCAGAATGATGAATCTGAATCAATGTGTTTCATTCATGAAGCTGAATCCAAATCATGTTTATATCATTTACAAATTTGAATTTAGCAGTTACATTGCACAATGATGAATTTGCATGGGATGAATTGTTCTTGTTGGTATTTTTTGTTTTCTTTTTATTTTTATAATTTTAGAGACAGGGTCCCCTATGCTAAGGACATCGACATTTCCCCATCCCCCATGTATTTCCCTAAAATTTGGCGAGCATCTCTGTTAGAAAATTTAGAAGCACAGCTACTAAAACCATTTCTCCTTATCCTTAATAATTGCTTGTGAACTTTAGTTAGCTTCTAATTGTTCTTTATTAGATTCTATACATCAAACAATTATGAAGATCATAAAACAATAGACACAAGAATTAGGCTCCATGCCAAGGCAAAACACCTCCGAAGGGGAAAACACAGAAAGAATCTCTTCTCTTTGTATAGAATTTGGTCAAATGAGAAAACCAAGACCCAAAGACTTGTTGACCATGTACATGTCAACAGTCCAAGAAGCAGAGTATACAGCAGTGGAACAAAAATTTTGTGTCAATTTCATCACTGTAATCCAAAATTCTGATTTTATAATGTAAAAATGATTCTAGTATGAATATTAAGCCATGTAACAACACCTCGGTAAGCCTATGATTCTTCTCAAAGGGTTTTGTTGGAAAATGTAACTAGGCTTGGCATTCAGAAAATGTATTTGAGTCATCTTGTAATGTACTTGTCAAAAGAATAAAGAAAAGAAATTTTATTATTATTATTGTGATTTATTAAAGCATGGGTTTCCTGCTTGGGTCACCATGTTTTAGGTCAAAGTCCCCATTGAGGACTTCTAGGATTTATTCTGAGTCAATAGAGTCATTGTACTTTTAAAGAGACCCTTCTTGGGCTTTTGAATCACGTAAAAAGGTTTAGTATTGAGTCAAATATAATTTATTTATCCTCCACATCAAATCAGCCTAGAAGAGATCAAGTCGGCATAAGGACATCACTTCGACCTCCTTTGAAGCCTATAAATAAAAGTAAGTCGAATTCATTTGGAGCACTCTCTCTCACAAGCAAGTTCGATTTCTCTTGAAGCCGGAGAAGAAGAAGGAGGAGAAGGAAGTGTGAGTTGGGTGAGGTCTAAGGAGAAGAAGAAAATCGAAATCTAGGCCTAGAGGTACTTCTCTCACTTAGCCGCAAGGATATCTAAGGCTTCTAGCCCTAGACGCAACCCTAAAGGGCCTCTCAACCCTATCCCTTTGCTTGATTTATCATTTGAAATATTTTTAGGGCTAATCCCTTGTGTTTACAGGTGTCTTGCACTTGCTAGAAGCCTCACATCACAATCTTTGAGGTCATTTGCCTTAGTCGCTAACCTAAGAGGCTCATCTTGTCTTGGTTGTGGGGTTTGGTGACCTTACTTTTTTTTAAGCTAATCATTTGTGCTTGCAGGTATTCAAAGGCTACATCATTGCCAAGTCACTTCATTGGGTGCCTCAAGCTTGTCTCAACTTGGCAAACTTAGTAGTGGAGCAAAGCCTTTAGGCCTTGAGGGTTTGATTTCTCTAGCCCTCTCTCTTTCCTTGACTATCATAAATAACAAGATCTGAAGACTAACCAAAAAGTGACATCATCAAGTGTTAATCACTCCAAAGAACCCTAAAAACATCTCTAAATAAGCCTAATAACTTTAAGAAGTAACACACATTAACTAAGGGCTTAAAATAACTTGTTTTGGTAAGCTTCTCATCCATGATTTGGGACTGACTTCATGTTGAAAGCAATCTGATCTAACTTGTTAAAGTCTGGTGCATTTTCAAAGTGACAAAATTTGTAAAAGATCATTGGTGAATTAATTGTATAAGTCTTGCATCTTGAGGATAGCTAACTAGGTCAATGACTTGTCTCTTGCATTCTTGCATTGTCGTTGCTAAGATAAGTAGTTGCTTCTTTGCATTTTGCATTGAATACATTTGTTAATCTTCTCTTGTATTGCATATCACTGTTAGCAATCTCATCACTCCTTGTGCTCATTGGTTTTGGTTACATCTGTGTTTAAGAGGAAATTGCAATTGGTTCATGATCTAAGTGATAAGAAGATATTGCTCCCATTGTGCTATAAGTTGCTCTTGTCCCTAGTTGCGTGAGAGATATTAAATGATAAGCATATTGAATGATTGATATTGCTAATATCGTTTCATTGGGTTAATTTCTAAATTGTTCTCTAAGTGCTCTATTAATTGCTCTTGTCATCTTGTGGTGAATATCATTGTGAGCATCTTGTTTTCAAGTAATTTAATCTTGATTGGAGAATTTAACATATCAATAATCTCATTGAAGCAATCACTCATATCTTGCACCTTCATTCTAGGTTAGAAGTGCATCTCTAAAATATACCTCCAAGCATAATCTTGGTTGAAAGAAAGATAGGACAACCTTCTTCACACAATTTGAGGAGTCTAGACCCTCATTTGCAGTTAACATAGGTGACCTTGCAGTTCTCTTGCGGGAAATCCCTTATAGGAACGAAGGCACCTAGGTGGTTAGAACCCCACGGGAGGTATCGTGAATGAGGCCTTATCCTCCTTCATTTGGGCTTCTCTCTACAACTTCCATTCGAGACTAGTTTCAAAAAAATTGAGAGGAAGGATTCCCCTAGATAGGGAATCCAATTAAAATTAACCAAGATCCTGCATCACACATTAGATCTAGGTCCAGCAATTCATTTAAAATAGAGATTGCATCCTGTAGCAATTGTTCATATAGTGACTTGGAATATCAATCCATCTTGTGCAAGTAATTAATCTTAAAGGCATTGGTCTCTAATTCATAATCTTAAAGAATCTAATCAAAGTGTGTTTAATAATCATACTTTCCACCTAATTTCAAACCAAATTGATGTTAGAAAATCAAAAAGGTAGAAAGATTTCTCTAGTTGATGATTACTTGTGATATCTTTGAATTCTTATTATTTTTCTTATGTTCCTTTTTATCTTAGTTCATCAAGCAATTACCAAAACCAAAACACAAAGATCAGGGGCACCAAATATAGGCACTCATGCAAGGCTAAAATCCTTATATAGGGGAAAACCTAGTCAAGTACTCTTCCTTCAGTAATTCAAATTGAGATGGACCAAGACCCTAGACCAATAGACCTTCCTCCTCCACCAAGTCACTCTTCCAAGATGATGTAGTAGTCTCCTTGTTATCTACTAGCTTTTGTCCAACAACAATCTAGCAATTCGACTTCTAGTTGTAGAATTTCAACCCCCAGCAGTAGAATTTCAATCTCCCAGTTATCGCAGAATTTTGGCCCCCTTCCAGCAGTTGCACAGCTACACACGTGTGGGAAAGAGAGAAAATTTTGACCTTTTATGCTTCAAATAGACCTTCTTCTTCTTCATTATCCTTCTTCTCCTTCTTCCTTGAAATTCACACTTTTTCTAAGCCCAAAAACTATAGTTCAAACTTGTTGTGAGTGTGTCAAATGAGGTTGACTTGCTACCTTCATTTAGTGATTCTACTGCCTAGTTTTAGGCTAACTTTTCCAGTTTTGAGGCCGCCTTGGTGGACGAGGCCTAGAAGACTTATTTTAATATAAATAAATTTCTCTCTTGACAGATAATTCCCAAGAAGGGTTCTTTACATTATGACATGAACAAGGATACTTGACAAAAACCCTAGAACCCTGCAATGGAGGTTTTGACCTAAAAATAATTGACCCAAGCATGAAACCCATGCTTTAATAAGTCAATTTTAATAATAATAAAATTTCACTTTCTTTCTTTTGACAGATACATTATATTGTGACAAATACATTTATGAAGACCGAACCTAGTTACATTCTTCAACTCTCCCTCTTAACTAGGGAAGTATTCATAATTACAACAATATAGAGGTACATGGAAGATCTCCAAAATGAACTACTAAGAGCTCAGGCACACTCAGTGCCATGGACTAGATACCTAACTAGGGTTATCTATCCGGGTGGGACTAAGATGGACTAAAGCTTTCAGCCAGTCTAGGTACCACCATGCTTACTAACTAACCATCAACTCAGGGATCTAGGTGCGTATGTAAGGTTAGAGCTCCAAGGCCAATGCCACCCTCCCTCTACAGGATCTAGACATCAACACATAGGTCGGCTAGATGTCCTCCCAAGCATCTACCTTTAGATGCTTCAACTGTCCCTATCAAACTAGATATATCCATTTGTCCAAGCATGCTTCTAGAGTGTTCAACCTTTTTATGGAGAGATTTACCCGTACAAACACAAACCCCAATCAGCAATAAACTTTTAAATATACAAGTAAACACAAACCTTCGGGATCTTCATTCGTTCGGATGCTGCTTATATCATCATTAAGTCAACCATATGCAAATTGTTGGAATTTAATATGCCCACCCTCTTAATTGGGGAGATGCATTCTTTTCTTTGAACCATGCACCCTCTTAACTTAGGGAGATTAACTACTTTATTTCTCTATAACATGGAAGAACCTTTCATGGCTCCATTCCTTCTTATGGTATCAAGGTCATCTTGATCATCATCATCCTTATAGCTTTCTTCATCATGCTCAAACAGACATCTTCATTATCTTGAAGATTGTGTACATGAAAAACTTTAATAGAAAGTACAACCAAATACATATACAAAAGCATTAAGTTTAACTATATCAAAGTTATGTCAATATAATGGAAGCATCAAAATAATCAAATACTTTAAACATCAAATACCTAAACCTAGATAGGTTCATAAGAGACACATAGTAGACTTCAACTTCTTGCTAGGGTTTTATCACAAACCCTAGACTATGTCATAAAGAAACTTAATCAAGAAATCAGTCTCATCTATCTAGGGCCTCATTATTATTTTCAAAGATATATTGACAGATTCTAATATGATCCAATACAAGCCCTAGATTCCATCTTAGCGACACAAAGCCTTAGATATCAAAAATTTATTCAAATAACAATTCTTGTTAATTTTAGATAACAATGGTATGTTCTATGCTTTAGCACAATTGACTTCAATGTTCCTTATCAGCCCAATGACAATTTCCAATTATTTCCAATAGCAATCACATTAACTTAATCACATTGACAATAAATGCAGATAGATCATAAAAACATGTGCAAAAGATAAGCCAAGAAAAGAGGACACAAGATTTGGCGGATGCTAGGGAAAAACCCCAATGTGGGGAAAACACTTTGATCAAATCTTCTTAGTATTATTCAATAGTTCAGCACAGAGAGAGAGAGTACATAGATCAACTTTATTTGCCCAATACACAGTGAAAACAGCCCTGACAAAATCAGCAGTCAACTGCAACCCTAACCAGAAAGTCAACACTGGTCAAATCGCGACAAAACTTCCTCCCAGCAGCTCGGTAAATAGCAGTGCAATTCGGCCTCCAAGAAGGGTCAAAGTCAACCCAAAACAGCCCACAAAAACTCAGTCAACCCTGGTCAAACTTTAGTCAGTCATGTGGTCAATACAAGTCAAACAACCTCAATTGCCTTGGCTTCGGTGCGAGAGAATGCAGCCTCAAGAAATCAGAAATTTGCCCAGAAAAACGCAATCAAAGATGGTCAAACGATCCCTAGTCAATGCTGGTCAACGCTGGTTTGTTCTCTGAAATTTTAGCCTACACTTGATTCTGAAATTTTCGTCCTACTATGCCACACATGGGAGAGAGAGAGAGGTTGCCCAAGTTGTACGAACCAATCAAGAGAAGAGAGTGAAGAATGATGTGTGTGAGTGATGTCCAAATGAGGAGAGAGGTCACTTCTATTTATACAATTCATTGAGGGTGAGGAGACACATCCATTGGGCTTCTTGAGCCAACATTTGACTGGGGTCGACCTTGACATTTTGTGCATGAGAGAGAATAAATTCAAAATTCCACTTCTGCTTGTTCGAATGAGATGATCTTTATATCAAAATTGGACCTCTCAAAAGGAGGAATCCAACACAATAATCATTTCCATCATATGAGCTGTCCCAAGGAGGAATTTGGCCCTAGTTGCGAATTTTAACACTCCCTTTCAACTAGGGAGGATTCCACCTGCCAATCCATCTATCATCATCATACCATCCTATCATCATGTACCATCTTTGTCATCACTGCTCTACTCTGTTGAACCATGAAGTAATAATGAAGAGGTGATCGAGAGTGAGTCACAAGACCTTACCACACTCCAGTGACAAAAGCCAGTCCTTGATCCCAGATCAAGTTGTTGAACACCATGCATCCTAGTCATAGGGAGTACGGCAATACACAATGTGTCCATCAGTAGTGTTATGGTCCCTAACCACTTTTCCCAACCCATTGGCCAGATGAGAGGTACTTCCCATCAGTCTCAGACTCCATGGGTAGGATGTGTGTTGGGGCATCGGCAAGAGAAGTTGAATCGCTCGTCCTGCTCATATGCCATAGGAGAAGGTGAACCACTCATCCTATGCATATGACAATCGTAGGGGAAAGTAAACCACTCACCCTACATACATGTGTCTGCAATCGTAGGGGAAGGTAAACCACTCACCCTACACACATGTCAACCATCATGGGGTATCACAAGGGAAGGCAAACCAATCACCCTGTATCTAGCGCCCCACTAGGGGAAGGTGAACCACTCACCCTATGGTCGCTCATAGCTCCAAGAAGTACCCCAAGCCCCCAGGAGCTCCCAGAGCTCAGTGTCCAACTCATACGAGACCCTCATAGGAGGGTCTTTCCACAACTCCAAGTCTCTCTCGGAAGGTTAAGAATTTGACCTTCCCCAAAGGCTTCATGAGAATGTCTGCTACCTACTCATCTGTCCTGATGTGTTGGAGCCTTATAGCTCCTCGTACCATATCCCGAATAAAGTGGTACCTGATATCAATGTACTTAGAGCGATCGTGGAACACAGGATTCTCTGATAGGCGAATCCCACTCTGGTTGTCACAAAAGATCGCGGTGGTATCTAGCACATGCTGGAATAATTCACTGAAGAGCTTCATCAACCAAACAGCATCACAACAGGCCATATGCATAGCAATGTATTCAGCCTCAGCAATGCTTAAAGCAATCGATTTATGCGTCCTGCTCATCCAAGATATTGAAGCAGACCCCAAAGAGAAGCAGCACCTAGACATGCTCTTCCGATCCACCACACTGCCAGCCCAGTAAACATCTGAATAGCCATGTAGCCTCAAGTTCCTAAAAGTGTATGTCAGTCCATAATGGATTGTGCCCCGGAGATATCTCAAGAAATTCTTAGCAACAATTCAATGAATGTGATGAGGCTCAACCATAAATTGACTCAATGTGTTCACAACGAAGCATATGTCATGACGAGAGTTTACCAAGAACATCAAGGCCCCCACAAGTTGACGACACTCGAAAGGGTTCGCTAATCAAGGCCCAACAACACTTCCACATAGCTTTTTGAAGTTGAGTTCCATCGGAGTAGATACAGACTTGCAATCCACCATCCCACATCTCTCAAGTAGCTTCACAATGTATTTTCCTTGAGAAAGAAAATCTCACCTGGCTTTTGCCAAACCTCCAGCCCTAGGAAGTAGTACATCAGTCCTAGGTCCATATCGAATTCAGAAGCCAACTCACTCTTAGATTGATGAATGAGAGGGTCATCACCTGTTAGAAAGAGATCGTCCACATAAAGGACTAGAATGAGAGGCTTGTCCTCTTCAACCTTGAAGTATAGGTTCAGGTCAATGTCACTCCTTGTAAATCCCA
>APFE031212059.1:0-14192 GCA_000404065.3 Pinus taeda | reverse complement strand
GTTTTATTATATTTTTTTTTCTTTTATTTTTTTTACTTAAATTGGTTAATTGTTGTAAATTATTTTAGTAATTAATAAGTTTTTTGAATGTTAATGTATGTTTTTTTTTAAGTTTTAGAAGTATTTTTCTATTATTTTTTCAAAATAAGGTAGGTATTACAAAATCAACATCCATATCTAGATGCTCTCAACTCACCCATAGGGAAACCAACCATGTTTGTTGACCATTTAATTGCATTGTAACGAATCTAAAAACGAAATTGCCTTATTGTCTTTATGACCCCTATTGACTATGAGCCTATACCACGTAAACAAAAATTCCAAACTATGCATCTAAATAGGGTTGATCAACAAAAAAAACCATGTTATGCAGCTATATAGGACTAATCATCAGAGGACTCAACTAGTTCGGGTCTTTGGCATTGGAAACCAATAATTCAGTTGAAGGCATACAGGGAATGTGCCTCTCAATGCATGCAAGGCAAGCATTCTGTTGTTGTATCTCACACTAAATTAACTAGAATTCTTTGTGAATTTCTTAAATCTCATATGATGTACTTGGGTTGCCTATGAGAGGCAACATCGAAGCTTTGACTAGAAGTGTCTTCATCATCTAGAATAAGTAAAGAGTCTACATAAATAGGGTGCGACGACCTCGAGTATTTTTTGGGTATGGTATGATATCTCCAAAATCCCCCAGAATTTCATGTTCACTGGGATCCATTTGGCCTCCAATATTGGCTTCCCATTCACTAATGGCTTGGCGGGCTTGAGGGTGGGTGCTCTTCCTAAAAGAACTAGTTGTTGCAGACACTGAGCATTAACTATTCCCTTGGCCTTGACCCTTGGTGGGTTTCACTGCTCATGACCTCAGCCTTGGCCTTGCCCCCGACCAGTGCTTGAATTTATACTACGCTGCGACATAGGTCGCACCATTTTCTTCAACAATCCGCTAGTGGGGAGTCGCCTGAGGGTTTCAAATAAAACATACCACCAACCTTTGTTCCTTGCAACGAGAACCGCAAAAGGGTTCTATGGAGGATGCTCAAGAGTAAGGGGCTCGTAGACCAAGTGAAGTTGAGTACTTGTAGGGTCTAAAGAACAAAATACGTCATATGGAATAACATTAAACCACACCCAAAATAACTTCTCCATTTTATAGTAGCGAACCTATACTACAAAACCAACCCAAATGCACTGGAGATACCATTCGACCTTATTGAAAGATACTTAATGCAGACATGGACTAATACCCACAAAACCTTCCAAACTAGACCAACCCAGAGACTACATGCAAGATTGAAAGAGACTTAAAATTGTGAACTTGCATTCACCCATTATCCAGCCACGTACCTATGAGGAACTTAAAAGCAGAAGATAAAGATCTAACATCATGCATGCAAACCCCATAAAAGAGAATTGAGTATAAACCCCACCCTCCTATACCTCCAAAAGATTGAACATAACCCTATTCCAATTGAAGAACCAAGACCAGCGATCAACAACAATATGCAACACATGCATTTCACTTAAAACATCTTATACAGAAGATAAACGACTTGGACATACTCACAGAGATAGAGACAAAGAAACGGGACCACGCCCACGAAAGCCTTGACCGAGGCGTTGTACTCGCCTCCCACGACTACCCTCCGGATTCTCCCTTGCCATAGGTTACTTGCATAGGGTTCCTTGTTTTTGTCTCTTAGTAATATGCCACTTGCAGAAGCTATGACATCCACTTTTCATTTACCTCGGAATGCCTCCTTCCTTGGCTATATTATCTGTGACTCCAATTCGGAAACCATTACAATAATAATAATTATAATATTATTCATTTTATTAAGGTTATAATCCAATTCCTGTGAATTAATTTCCTCATCATTTCCTACTTTATTTATTTTGAAACTCTCTCTCTCTTATTATTTCTGATGAATAGTTAGAAACACGTCAACCCAATAATGTGAATGTGATTTTTACAGAAAAATCCTTTCTTAATACAATATGAATCACAATAGCACGAATTCAACCGACCTCTGGTTCGGCCGTCATCCGGCAATACTCGGTCTATTTGATGCGATTGTCCCCAATCCTCCAAACAGTCACGCAGCCGACACTTTCTGGCGACTGTCTCCTCAAGGATTCTGACTTCTCTCTATGATGACCCTTCCTCCTCCCGTCAGTCGCAGCTCGCTGAGTCCGCCGTCATTGTCAGAGAGGCACATATACAATAATCAGCCCATTCCTGCACTTAACTCAGAACTGGTCTGCAGCTGGACTTCGGGGAAGGGGAACTTATTACTCTTTGCTAGAAGAAGACCTCGGGAAAATTAAATCACTTTTGAATCGATGAGCGCCTTGACTTCGCTCTACGTTGGATTTTGTTATCATTATTATATCATGGGAATTGACAATGACAAGTCATTATATCCGTTACCAAAATGGTGGAGGCCAGCCTGGCCAGAAACCAGTCAAAGTGGGCTGTGACATGAAGCTTTAATAAGGGATGGTGGGCCTTTATGTATAGAGAAAAATGAAACAAAGGATAAACTTTTTACGCAGTAGTCTATAACGCGACTTTTTGAAAGTTTTTTCGGCAGATTTTTCCGGTCAAAATCCGGCAGCAATTCATTGGAATCCCAAGTTTGATAGCTAGTTTCTGCACAATCAATGGCTCCCAGAGGTTTTTGAGGGCGCTGAATCCAAATATGCAGTTAAAAAACCATTTTAACTGCTAAAAATCAAGATTTAACCTCATTTTTTCCGCCGGATTCCGTCACCGGAATCTCCAAAAAGTCGCATTATAGACAACTCCCTTTTTTACATAATTTTTACCGATAAAGTGTCGAAGGTGAAGGGAGGGTGACTTTGAACTTTCATTATTATTATTTTGTTTAAAGCATCATGTATTTTTTAGGGGTGGCCATACAAAGTTGATTTGTTTTTGTGATTAATAATTTGAAGTGTTTTTATTAATTGTTTCAAATGGAATTATAAAATGTAAATTAGTTGGTTTGAGTGGAGTCTAGTTGTTAAAAGGTTTCAGCTCAAATTTTATGGGATGAGTTGAGGATGAAAGTTATTTTTGAGAGAATTAAACTATCTCAAGGGGCATCCAAGTTCGATCGAGCTTCACATGACATTGGTGATAACGTCCCAATGTGGATAGATCATTCTTCCAGCCAATAGATGTGTTGATCTTAACCTAAGCTTCAACCTTCACAATAATAACTTTTCCTTGCTTATGTTGTTGTATATTTGATTGTGTTTCTTGCCCCATTTTTATTAAATGTAATTGATTATTTTTTAGAGTGGGGCCTTCAACACCATGTAATTATAGTGTTGACCTTGCCAATTAAACTCCATGAATCGTTCACCAAGGTTGGTGGTATAATTTTCCAATTACATCAACCATTCCACAAGCTAATGCCATATCCATCTCTTCGAGTGATCGAGGGTAGAGTCTGATTTGTAGTTATATTTCTTGTATTTGAATTGAGATTGTATAACATTGTACTACTTATCAGACCTTTTGTTCATTAGTAATTATAAATGTGAGGGGCTTAATGGGGTACATGAATAGGATAAGGTGTTTAGTAACAACAATATCTATACAATTAAGTGTACTTCCAAAATATGGTATTGTTACATTCTTACTTTCTATGAACCCCTTAAGATTCAGGGTCTTAGGTTGTGGTTTCCCTATCATGGGTTCTAGTGGAATTGTAGGTTAGTTTTCTTCTTTTCTTAGTGACTAGATGTTATTCCTTTTGAGATGTGGTGCAATGTACTTTGTAGTTAGTTGTTGTGTTTGATTTTCCGGAGTAATTATTTGTCTTTGAAGTTTATTTTCTTCATTTCTATTTTGATGGGCACGTGATATTGAAGATAATGATGCTTTTTGCAGTGTTTCATCATAGTGAGAAACTAAGTTGTATGCTATAGTGATTTCATCATCTAGTTTCTTGGATTTCTACTCGCTTCCCATCCACTATTTGTTCTTGCACCCTCTTCCAAAGATAATAAGAAAATTTCCACAACTACATCCTCATTGTCATTTGGAACTTCAACAATAACAACATTATTTCCAGAGAACTTAGGTAACCACTTATCAAATTTATATGGTATGGTATGAGGGTAATCTTGAATTCTAGACATCTCTAGAGTCTTGTAAGCATTGATAACCCATGGTTGTAAAGCCATTGGAATTACTATTGGAGGAATACTAGAAAGAAAAAAAAAACTATAGGAGAGTTATGAGGAGCTCTTCTTTTATACGCCTTGATGAGATTAACATGTATTTGAATATGTATTTGGTTGTAACTTCCAACACTTGGGTTCCATTGTAGTGGAGTCACCATATGAGCACACTATACTAGGATTTGTTGTAAACTCATGACAAAGGGTTGAAGCATCAACTTTGGATATCCAAGGAGAATAACTCAATTCTCCTTCATAATGACACTTAAATGTTATGATAAAATCTAATACCTTAGTGCAAATCCTCCATAAGGTTCTAATACTAGTGTAACATGGAAGTGTTACCACTATCACCTAGATAAAAATTGCCTTCTCTTTAATGGAGGAAAAATCCTATGCAGGGAAGGCTTCCTTAATAGCTTCAAATGTTCCCAAGGCAAGAAGGGATCAACTCTAAGGACCCCAATCTAACTACTCAAAATACCACTAATAAGATATACTATTCAAGGTAAGGACAAGGTGGCTAATTAATGCAATTTCAATATTTGAATAAATGATGAACTAGGTGAATTTAGAAGGATCTTCCCTAAACATTACAAAAGAATAAAATATTATTGGTTATTGTAAAACTTGCATAAAAGATGATGTATTGCAAGAATAGATCAAGTAATGGAAACATCAATAAAATCAACCCTTAAATAAGTGATTAACAATTGTAACTAGGGCTGAAATAGGGAACTAAACTACGGTTTAGTTAACTAGCTAAATCGAAAGACTAGAACACATATAACGACCTTAGGACACAAGATTTCTAACCAAAAAGAGTCTGTGAAATTTATAAATGATGTAAAATGTGATGATAAGATCAATTCTATGCCAATCACATGTGCAGTTACCCAAGATGCTTAACCTAACTATGGTTGAAAATGCATGTATAACAATTATAAACCCTAATTTAATCCTAGAACAATAAAACATAAGTTAAATTTTGGATTTTATGATTGAATTTTGGAAGAAGAAAAATGCTTAATTTTGGGTGCATATGGGGTCTCTAAGGATTCCCTTGGGAGAAAGCAAGTGAATAGAGGGCGATATACGGGGTTGTCTAGTACTAACCTTAGAATATCCACCTAGTGTCTTATGAAATCAAAGAAATTCAGGGAAGAATCTCCACTAGAAATATTCCTAGGGTTTTTTAGAAGGGATTTGTCAAAGAAGAAACCAAGAGAATGCAGTCTCCATACAAGAAAAGTACAATTACACTCAATAATTATTCATAAACAAACCGAACAAGATTTAGAGAGACTAATTACTCAAGAAATAATTTGCATCCATAAACCTTAGCCATGAAAATTCATGATAGTTGCAAGATCATCCAAAATATTATCTCCACAAGAAGTCACTCTAGTCATCCTTCCATAACTTTGCAAATAAAAAAGAACAAAAGTAGGGAACTAGTGATATATCTTCACAAGTAGCAATAATTTACAAGTGAGGGGAACTTCTCTTAATTATATGAGAGATCTAGCATTTCTGCATCAACTTAAATCCCTAAAAACATAAAATGATACCTTTATCTCTTAAACCCTAGAGATAAGGAAAGAACACATAAAATATCCATGACACTAGAGTGAACATGTCTCAAGACCCCCTACGATGCCTCATAAATAAATACTATTGCTCAAAATTTTAATCCCTCTCTCATAAATGTGTGCGAGAAGGCCATGCATGTGGCTTAAATGCTTTCCAAAGTGGACAACTAACTCCAAGTAGAGTGCAGGGACTCCAAAAGGTGAAATATTGTCTTCTAAAGTTGCAATGTTTCATCACAATGAGTCACAAAATTGCCCCAAAGGTGTGATGTCATCATCACAGTCTCCATCAATCATGGAACAAGCTTAGGACAAGCAGAGGGAGAACAAGATGATTTTTTTATTGAAACTGTTGTATTGTAAGAGATCTATTGCTCATATTTCTATCAATAAAATTCTCAAACAAGCAGAGAGTTTTCCCAGACGGGTTCTCTAGAAAAATATTGTGTTTTTTCTATTGTGTGACTATGTTTATTTCTATTCCTATTCTGCTGCAAATAAATTACAAAGAAATTTTATGTCTTAATGAAAATAAACTAGTTTTCAGTTTTTCATTAGAGCAATTGCAAAATTTCAAGGATTTTCTACATGGTATTAGAGCAAGGAACAACATAAAAGTCGACACACAGATTTCATAATTGTGAAAAACAACGAGTAGATTTATCAAGAGTAGTTCCTTGGACAGGGAGAATGGCGTACTGAGGATTGAGAGCTGATCATTGTTTAGAGGGAGCATTGAACTTCATCTCATGGAAAGGAAGGATCATGATAATGGTGTGGGAGAATTCATGAAGCGGGCTATCCCACTACCACAAGATTCCCAACAATTGGACCAACATAATAACAATGATATCAAGGCAAAGAGGATTACTCTAGAAGAGGTAAAAGATCAATAGTTCCTCACATTCATGAGAAGAATACAACATATGAGATTTTTTAAGCCATATTACAATTATATCAGAGTACCATCGATGTCAGGAAGCTTACTCCTAAGGAGAATATAAGTAATATATGGGTGAAACAAGGAGATCCCATTGCCACATATCTTACGAGGTTCACTCAAGTTTGAGATGAGCTAGATGGTGTGGGTGTCACTATTTTTTATCATGACCTTGTGAGTTTTTACTTATTTGGACTTCACAAGTATTGGTATGGCTTCTAGGATGCTTTCAATGGGAGAGATAACTTTCCCAATTGGGAAAGGTTATGGATTGGTTGCATACAGGAAGAGATCCAGAGAGGGACCAAAGAAGGGAGATCAATAAAGATAGATGACAAGGAGAGTTTTTCTCTTGTAGGCAAAGGAAAGGGCAAGAAAGGCAAAGGGAAGGGTGAGTCTAGTCAGAAGAGTGATAAGAAGAAGAAGGATCTAATAAAGGTTAAGTGCTTCCATTGCCATGAGTTTGGGCACTATGCTACTAAGTGTCCAAAGTGAAAGAAAAGACCTGATAAGGATCATGTTGGTACATCAGCTGAGGTAGATGAGCTTTCTTCTCTGTTTGAGAAAGAATTCTCATTAATACCTTGCATGACAAGCTCAATAAGTAACAACATCTGTTATATTGATTCTGATGCATCCTTCCATATGACCAGGAATAGGGAGTATTTTAGCCAGTTGGAGGAGAAAGACTTGGATGTTCATATTGAGTTAGGAGATAATGGCAAGTATGTAACCAAGGGAGTTGGTATTGTTAGCTTTGAGAGGGAGTCTAGGAGCTTTCTCCATCTCAATGATGTTCTCTATGTTCTAGGGCTGAAGAAGAACTTGGTTTCAGTAGCAACCCTTGAGAATAAGTGATATGATGTCATCTTTAGTAGAGGTAGGGCATACCTCAAGCACCTACCTTCTCGATCAATGAACTAGATAGGTGTGAGGATGAGGAACCTTTACAAGTTGTGGGTAGAGAATTACGTAGCCTTGAGAAGCAAGGCAAGTGGTGGGCATAGTAGAGATATTGGAGAACTTTGGCACATGCGCATGGGACACTTGCATCATGGGGCATTGAAGATTCTTCAGTAGATATCCACAAGATAACTAGCATGCAACTTTGACAAGAATGGAGTGTGCAAGGGATGCACACTTAGAAAGTATGCCAAGACCTCTTTTTAGGGCTGAGACAATAAAGCCAAGGTATTTTGCAGTTGGTATATTTAGATGTATGTGAACCATTCTCTTCTCCTTCTCTTATGAGACACATGTATTACGTTACTTTCATTGATGGTTATTATTGTAAAACTTGGATATTCTTTATGAAGAAGAAATATGAGGTTTTAACCAGATTCTTGGAGTTTAAGGCTTTGGTAGAAAACCAGACAAGGAATAAGATCAAGGCAGTGAAAAGTGACAATGGGGGAGAATATGTCTCCAATGCCTTCAAAGAGTTGTGTGCGAAAGAGGGCACTAGGAGGGAGATAATTGCACCCCATAAACCTCAACAGAATGGGATGGTTGAGAGGAAAAACCGCAATGTTATTGGAGAAACCAGGGCCATGTTGCATGATCAGGGACAACCTATGTTCTTGTGGGAAGAGGTATGCAACGCTGCAATATTTCTGCATAATAGGATTCCACACAAGGTTCTTGGACAAGTTATACCAGAGGAGACTTTCACAAGAAAGAAGCATGATGTTTCACACTTTCAGCTCTTTGGCACAAAATTTTATTTCCATATGTACGAAGATAAAAGGAAGAACCTCGGGCTCACAATAGAAAAAAGTATTTTCATGGGATACAGTGAGACAACTCAGGAATACAGGGTGTATCAACTAGGACTGGAGAAGATAGTTCTTAGGTGGGATGTGAGGTTCGAGGAGGATAGAGCTCTAAGAGAGTCCCTAGAGCGAGATAAAATATCGTTACCTCAAATGGAGGTGCTACTTTATCCTAAGGAGGAGCCTTAGGTAGAATCACATAATAAGTCTTAGATAGGTGCTAAGAGGGCCGCATAACTGGATGTTAAAGCTCGATGATGAGGAGAAGAGATCAGGATGAGAGAAAACAACTACTCAGATGGAGCCTCCTGGCATAGGAGGAAGAGATCCAAGTTAGCTGACAGGTTGATTCAAGAGGCCTAGGAGCATGTTGAAGCTCCTACCACCATGTTCAGGGAAAGCAAGCAACCACAGAGGTACATAAGTTATATGGCACTGATGATAGAGTTGGTCGACACTGAGCCTTCTTCTTACGAGGAAACTTCTTAGTAGGTTTGGTAGGATGCCACGATGGATGAAGCATGGAGTAGATGGGAATGTGGAGAAGTACAAGGCCCAGTTTATGGCCAAGGGCTTCTCACAGATTGAGGGCATAGACTATGATGAGACTTTTGCCCCAGTAACATGATATTCATCCATCAAGACTATTATGGCACTTACAAAAAAGATGGGTTGGAAGATCCACTAGATGGATGTGAAGACAACATTCCTCAACATAGTGGTTGAGGATATTTATATGGAGCAACCAAAGTGTTTTGAGCAGATTTGTAGAGACACACATGTGTGCAGGATGAAGAGATATTTTTATGGGTTGAAGCAGGCTTCGAAAGCATGGGACACTTGTATTAACAACTACCTTCGAGGATTGGGCTTCACTAAGAGTGAGGTGGATGCCAAACTGTAATACATCGTGGTTGGAGGGCTTCCACTTATTCTAGTCCTCTTTGTTGATGACCTTATATTGACGGGAGCAAACAACTTGATTTAGGATTACAAGAAGGACCTTGCAAGGGTGTTTGAGAGGAAGGGTATGGTGCTTATGCACTATTTCCTTGGCTTGGAGGCTTGGAAGGGTGATGGAGAGATATCTGTGGGACAAGGGAATTACACTACAAAGATGCTCCAGAGATTTCATATGTACGATTGTAGGCCCATGGCCATGCCTCTGGTCACAAATTGGAGGAAGGTGGATGTTAGTAGAGCAAAGAGAGTGTATGCTACAGTATATAGGCAACTAGTTATGTCATTGATGTGTTTGGTCAACATACGATCTAATATTTGTTTTGCAATTAACCAATTGAGTCAGTTCATGATGGAACCAACCAAAGTTCACTAGGTTGTGGTGAATCATGTTTTGAGGTATCTCAGAGGTACAATGGATTATGGATTATGGTACAAGTAGGTTAATGATGTGAATCTTGAAGGCTTCACAGGTGTAGATTGGGTAGGGAGTTCCACAAACATGAAGCGTACTTCAAGTGTCATCTTCAACATTGGGTTAATAATTGTTTTCTAGTACAACATGAAGCATAGATCAATTGCACTCAGTTCAGTAGAGGTTGAGTACATGGCTGCCAATTTGGTATCATGCAAGGTTATCTAGATAGGAAGTTGCTTGTGTCACTTTTCAAAGAGAGGATGGAGCATACTATGATACACTTATATGATAATCAGAGTTGCATCAAGCTCTTTGAGAACCCAATGTTTCATGATTGCTCAAAGCATATCGAGATCAGGAATCATCATCTTAGAGATTTTGTGCATAAAAGGGATAGTGAAGCTACTGTACATTCTGACAGAGAAGCAGACAAGAAGAATTTTTTTTCATTTTAGAGATAAGTTGGGAATTGTACAAAATGCTTTCCTCTCTGAGAGGGAGTGTTGAAAAGTAGCGAGTGAAGGTCTTCTTGACTTGTGCCTTAGTCAAGAAATAACACTAGTTATTCTTATTTAGCATGCACAAGTCCCTATAAATTAGGATGAGTTCATGAAGCAACTTGACTTACACGCTGGACCGGGAGGTTCAATTTGTTGTCTCCTAGTGTGAGTAAAAATTGGGAAAAAGATAAGTGAAGAGTCTTAAGTTCTAAATTGAGACTATACAAGTTACATGAGTTAATTAGACTTAGTTAACACATCAATCACAAGTTCAACTTCCAAAAATGAAACTTGTTAGATTTAGCTAGTTCAAATTGCTTATAAGGAGGACGAAGGCACATTGTGTAACATCATTTCATGAGCACAAGTTTGTGTGAAAGAGTTTGTGAGAGGAAGAGTATGTAAGGATAGGCTTGTGCGCAGATTGGTAGAAGAATTTTCCTTGGGATTTGCGCTAGGATTTAGGAATTGATTCCTAAATAATAGGAGATTCCTATGCGTAAGGATTTAGGAGGAATGCACTAGGAAATAAGGGCTTTAGAAGTGCACAAGTAAACCGAGAAGCAAGTCAGGGTTCTTACAAGGTGTTTCAAGATTAGGAAAAGCAGAGGGAGAACAATATTGTTTTCTAATTAAAACAATTAAATTGTAAGAGATCTATTGCTCAAATTTCTATCAATAAAATTCTGAAACAAGCAGAGGGCTTTCCCATTTGGGTTCTCTAGAAAAATGATGTTTTTTCTATTGTGTGTTTGTGTTTCTTTTTGTTCCTATTTTGCTGCAAATAAGTAGAGAAATTCTATGTCTTGATGAAAAGAAACTCGTTTTCAGTTTGTTCATTAGAACATTTGCGAAATTTCAAGGATTTTCTACATCCCTTAATTTCCATGCAACTATATGATTATTGTTATCAAAGGTCTTGTTTCATGCCCATTGGTTCTACTAGAAGCTTTATTGGTCATAAGCACTGAAAGACAAACTTCTCTTTGTTGTTGAACAAAATAAAACTACCATAATTAGAGTACTAATATGTAGATTTGACCATTGCTATTAAACAATGTATAGAAACTAAGCATGACAACTTGTTGTAGCCTTTTCTCTCTTTCACAATACAAGCTTGTAGCATCCTTTTAATATACAAGCTTATAGTGTCCCTTGTATTCATATTTTGTGTATATTTTAAGTTTAAAGGATGTAGAATTAGACGTTGTTGGTGATGCCTTTTTTTCAAGTTTTTTGATTGTTTACTTTTATAAATTTTGTGGCATATATCACATGTCCATTATGTATCTAATAATGTCTTTGTAGCATCACATTTACTTCCTTCTAACATCCTTTTGGTATTGAAATTGTGATGATAAAAGGAACAAACTAAGAGGTAAATGGTATGCAACCAAATTAAAATCATTAAATCATAAAAAAAAATGACAAAAAAATATGGTAATATAGTTTAGTCACCCCATTTCTTATTTTTGCATTCTATCTCCATGTATTCTAATAACTTACCCTAATAACTTACCACACTACGTTCATCCTCTATTAGTTATTAGCCTAATCATTAACCATCTTCTCTTCATTTGCATGTAACTGTATGGGTCATGTGTCTATGTAGACCTTATTGCATGTCAAACGGTTTTCTTAAAGGTTCTAAAAGACATAAGCATTGAAAAACCAAAGTGCCTTAGTTATTGAGGGATAAAAATTGCTACTATCAAAATACTAATGTGTAGACTTAGCTATTGATATTAAATAATACATAGAAAACTATCACACATGGTAACTTCTTGCAACATTATTCCACTTTTACAATACATGCTTGTAGGATCCTTTGTATCCCTACCATGTGAATTCTATTTTCATTTTTTCCAAGTTTTAGGGACAAAAACTCAGATGCTAAAGATGGTTTAATTTTGTGTATCTATGCATCATCTTTTTTTTTTTGCATCTATCATACATATTTTGAGCATATAATTGCATCCTTTTAGCATCACATTTGTTTCCTTAAGTAATTTTCAACTTTGTGAGTATAGAAAGAACAAAATAAGATGCAAATATGATAAAAAAATTAGATTCCAAAAAGTAGCACAAAAAATAATGCAAAAAGAAACACTAAAATAAATTCATGCATCCCATTTCATGTTTGTGCATCCCAACTCTAACATTATGCATCCCATTTCATGAACATTAGTAGTGTAATGAACTCACTATAGAGTTGAAACTCTATTAATTACTAGCCTAGTGACTTACCAATTTTTCCTACTATTGCACTTGGTAAATGGTAGGGTAATTATAACTTTTATCATGATGTAATTCCTAATCATTTATTAATTTTTCAAGATCATAACTCTTACATATGAACTCTATTTCGGGGGCATATAATGCACCATTGGAAAGCTCTTGATTTTTATAAGACAATTATGATGTTGATGCTATTTATCATGTTTATATATATATATTTCAAAACTAATACATGTAGCTAACCCACTAAAATAATTAACATACATAACCATTGCACTTAGATACATAAATGAGGACTTACACATAAGTAACACTCACATGTACATAATAAATGTAGATAAACTAATCAGTCATACATATAAGCAACATACACACAAACACACACAAATATATGCTAACATAAGGACCTATCTAATACCCACACACCCATATAACCATTACACTCAAATACATGATGCACTCACCAAATGAAGAGACATAATTGTGCACATTTATGACAATGATAAGGAACACACCCATATGCACAATATGTGCAATTATGTCTTTTATGTGTTGTCTCTATGATTGCATCACTTATATGCTGGGTATCTCTTTTATTTAAATATATGCATCACTTATATATGTCCATGTGTGATAAGCAACACACTCATATACACAATAAATACAATTATATTTTTGATATGTTGTGTCCATCACTTATATGTTAAATATCACTTTTATTTAAATATATACATTCCATATGTAAAAAATCCACAAATAAATAAACTTAAATATATAAATACATCATTTAAATATGAATGCATCTCTTATATGAATCAAGTGAGTTGCCTATTTTTTATTAAATGCACACACAATAAACTAACACATTCACACCTACCCCAAGTGGCCTATTTTTTAATAAAAAATACAATCACAGTAAACTAACACACTCACACCCACCCCAAGTGGCCTATTTTTTAATAAAAAATACATACACACTCACACCTAACCCACACCCATATAAATGACCAACCTACACACTTATGTAATGTCCTAAAATATTGACAAACTCAAACACCTGACCAACACATTGTTACCCCTATATGCATATGACATACACACATACTAACACACCGACATAATAAAAAAACACACACATTAAAATCAGTGCAATCGTTGAAAAGAGATTACATATATCACTACTTTTATCTACGCTCTAAAACCCATGCTTGGAAAGACTAGGACGACAAATCACACAAAACTAAACTCGAAGTAAACGCAAAATCCACCATCCTAGAAGGGACACAAAGTACATGGAGAAACTAAAATGCAACATCCTAGAAGGGACACAAAGTACAGAAAAACTAAAATGCAACGGGGGACTAGGACAATAAACCATAACAGTCAGTAGTAACAATTTGCTTTTAAAATTATGGAAATTTTGGTAAGATTTTGATAAAATTTGATAAGGATTTTTGTAAATCTAAGTTACAGCTATTAAAGGTTTTTGGGGTGTTGAATTCATTTCCGTTGTCGAAAATATGATTCAAACCTGTTTATGGCAAGATTTTTTTAAATTTTTTGAATTCTAAA
>APFE031212057.1:103950-114939 GCA_000404065.3 Pinus taeda | reverse complement strand
TGGTGGTGCTCCAGTCCAGCAGTCTTGTAAAGCATTTCACCCCTCCCACTCTCTCAGGCTTCATGCTTTAGGGGGCATATGTTACACAGTAAAATGTCACTGTCACCTTGTCAGTCTCCCTACTGTGTCATAAAATCACATTCACCATACTTATGCTCTCTGAAATGGCTAAAAACCCTCTTTGCATAAGTTAATTGGATCATCGCGACTGTTCCTAAAATAAACGCGCTGACTGGCAGGTGATAGTTTAGCTGGTGCGCTGCCAGCACGGAAGCACACGTGTTTTCCGTGCTGGTCGAATTTCACAAACATCGCGCCCTCCGCTTGTATCACTACGCGCTGACCGGACCTCTCCTGTAGTTGAGTTGCGATATCAGCGCGCCATCCCAGTTTTGCACCCGCGCTGATCCTGTTTAGGCGAGTTTGTTCTAACAGCCAGCCTTCCAGATGACTCCAGACTTGGCTGTTAGCATTGTAAAGGTCGCCATCCTTTCTCTGGCATGTTTGTTCGCCTAGTCACCCACTTTTCTTGGGGGAAAGCTCATCCTTTACCTATTCATGGAGACTCCTTCTCCTATATAAGCCTCCACCATTGCCATGAGTAGCTAGTTTTGGAACATATAGACTTTGACATAGAGGAATTCATAGTGCATTAGTGCTGCTCTTTGTAGGCATTTGGTGTGTTGTGTGTGAGGATTGCTTTAGAACTTAAGGAAGGTTATGAGTTTGTTGCCTTATGTAAGAAAGAGACCTCTTTGACTTGGGAGATCTACCTTCAAAGGTGAATGCTGATGAGACATGCTGGTTGGACCCTCTAGAGAAGGACTCAGCGTCAGAACTTTGGTTGTACCTTACTCTATTTCTGATTAATAAAGATAGATGACTGCTATTATGGTTCCATTCTCATTTGTCTTATGAATGATTAATGTGAATTACATCTTTTCTGACTGATGTATAGTTGCTTTTAGTAGATTTTATGCTTTTGTTTGTTCTCTCTTTGCTTGTGCAGGTGTCCGCCCACGGAGATAGTGGAGGATTGTGATCGGCTGGAGCGAAGGAGCGAGAGGACCATCTCTTCGTCAAACATAGCGCTGGAATCCAAGTAGGTGTTCTTTACCCACTTGTTAATTGCAACTAGGAACTTGCAGAGTAGCATTGATTGATTGTTGCTAGACCCCTTTTGGGCTAGTAGGGATCGCCTCTATTCGTAGAGGGGACTTACCTCTCCAACAATTTGGCAACTCCACTGGGGAGCTTGCTTGTCTCTTTGTGGTTCATCCTTGTTTTTGGATTTGATGATTGCTTTCTTGTCAAGGATTGGGGATCAGTTTGCTATTGCTGGTTTCCTGGTTTGTCCTGGGAACCGCTTCAATTCTCTTAAAAGCCTGTTGCTTTGGTTTGGGGATTTTTGGTTCGCTTTTGCTTGTTTTTTAGCCTCAGCGCGTTTTATTTCAGAACAGTTGTGCTGACATCGCACATCTGTTTCTTTGCTTTTCCTGTCATCGTGCTTATACATTTAACAGTCGCGCTGACCTTGTTTTCGGGCCAGCGCCCTTTATCCGTGTCCTTCCACGCTGACAGCGCAAAGTTGCTACAGACGTTGTCTTGTCATCGCTTTGTTGCTGAGGGGTCACCCGCGCTGATCCTGTAAAACTCTTTTTGGTCCAAATTGGCTTCCTAAACCTCTTGGTTTGGCTGTCCCCTGCTCTTTCCACCTGGTTTATGACTTGTTTTATTTTTTCTAAGCTGTGACATGCTTGCTTGCGAAGCCTTGTTCCGCGAGGGTTCATTTGTTGCTTGCTTTCGGTTTTTGCAAAACCTTCCTTTTCGCTTTCGTTGCTTGGTTTGCATCTTGCCTTAACTTTTATGATTGCTAGAGTGTGTTGAATCATTGCTTGTCTAGTTTTTGACTCTTATCCTCCGGGTGTTTGCTTTTCTCCATTGATTTCGCACTTAAACCCTAGGGCATCTACTAGCCGTGTGTGTCAAGCCTCCCGCTTGGGATCTTGTGTTCTTGGTTGACCAGCCAACTTCGGATTTGTTTTCACATTCGTTTGGTGATTGTTGAAAGTGTTTGATTGTGTTCCAAGTGATTTGCCTTCCTCTTTTGAATTCCTTGTCTTCTTGTTGAGCTTAGATTACACAGCTCATAAGCCCTTGTTTTCCTTTGATTTGGGAAACTAGTTTTTTGTGACTTGGGAATTGTCTTGTGTTTGCATTGAGTGATTCTAGTTCTTTCACTTAGTGTTGCTATCTCTCTAATTCATTTTAAAAAGCACTTTTATGCCATTGAAAAGAAAAGCGAACTAGTGTCCTTTGCATTTAATAGCTGAAAGGAAAAGGACATTTTGTTGTTTTGTGCTTTCAAAAGAAGAGTTTCATTTCCTTGTTGTTAGTTGCATTAGGTCGTGTGATTGCTTGAGTTCGTTTTGTTTGATTGAAAGATTCCTAACCTTCTCATAGTTAGAATTCATCGAACAAAATGATGTTCTTTGGCATGTAGTTGCATTTAAGTATTTTTGAGAGATCATACGGTAGGACCTAAAACCAAAACTTAATTCAAGATCAACCGTAAAATAAACCAAATTTATCTAAAAACACATTGGAACTTAACGCAAATATCTCGAGGTCTAGGCTAGAGGCGTGTTCCGGCGTCTTTAAACCTGGTAGCTTACCGTTGAGTGGTTGGGTGATTCCTCCACGGTGAAACGATAAGTACTAGTACGGATTGGGCTCCCACGTACCGTCGCGTATATATGGGGAGACTCCATTAGGCTTGCATCCTTTATCCATAGGAAGCCGAGTCTGCCGCCTTGTGAACCGTAACGCACCGAACACAACATTCGGGAAGATTGACTACAATACGTAAAGTCCTTGGTTCTCATACGATTGCCAAGGTGTATAAAGCAGTTTTACGGGTTTCTTCGTAAACCTTTTGCTTAGAATCTCCAGAGCAGTCACTTTTGATCCTTTTCAGACTCTCTAAAAGAAAAGGTGTAAGTGAGCGTCTTGTCACTTCGTGCTCATTAAACATTCAAAGTAGATAGAGTCATATTTTCGTCCTTTTCTTGACTCTCGCAACATGAAAAGGTCAAGTTCAGTTCCTGTGTCTTAAAAATTCATTTGGCCGCGATAACATTACCCGGTTAGATCTTGTGTGCGTTTAGTTTTGAGTAGGTTTTATCGTTAGTTTCCTTAGGGTCTTTGTTTGGTCATCCTGGCGGATCCATAAACTCCGTCTTCGATCCCAAGTGACGAAGGGTCCCCATCTTCTGTTGCCCCTGAAACTCCGGTCTGTGACGCTCTTCCCATTGTTCCGAGCATCCAACCGTTGAATTCTAGAGCTCCAGAGGACGATTTTTACTAGTTCTTTTACAACCCTATTTGGGAGCCCTCTGACGAGGATTATCCTGCCACTCCTGTCGGTGCCCCATCCCCGATGGCTTCCTCCGATATGGGCGACGCTTCTCCAGTGTCTAGTGGCCCGTCCATTATGTCGAGTATAGATACTCCCATTCCGGCAACACCCCCCATCATCTCTATGCCCTACACCGTTACGTCTTTGGGCATCACAGTGCCGGCGCGCTACAGATCTTTGAGGGATGCCATGAACTCGGCAGCTTCCTCTTCCGTTTGGGATCAAAACGTCGTCCCTACCACAGGACCATTTGTTTCCCAAGTCCGTCATACTGCTGTTACAGCAGTTCCATCCAACCCGATCGTTTGTGTCGCGACGTCGACTCCAGTTGTTAGTACGGTCACAATGTCATCAACTGTCACTTCTGCCGCAAGCCCATCTCGAGGTCCAACGCAAAGTGGTCAACCGTCACCTTCTTCTAGAGTTGTGCACCCTGCAAGTGGTGCTCCTCCTGCTTCCAATCATATGACGGAAGAGGAGGCCTATTTTGAATACTTGCGTAATGTCCAGAACCTAGATGGCCAAGGCCCGTACTATGATGCTGAAAATCATTATTTGTACACCTCCTTGCGTCAAATTCCTTATGATGAGATTTCCGTTCCGTTGAACGTGGATTGGGGCACCAACGGATATGGTGGCGGCCAGTACCATCCGGGACAAGGAAAACAAGGACCACCCTACCAGGGTCAACAGCCCTACGTGCAGCCTAATCATGGGCAGCAGTATGCTGGTCAAAATTACCCAGGTCATCAGGGAGGCCCACAAGGACAACCCAATCAGGGAAAACCTTTGGCCTCTAGTGGTCCGATGTTTACATATCTTGGGCAACCTTCAGGAAACCCGGGACAACCCAACGCCCAACAAGGTCAACCAGGTACCCAACAAGGCTACCCTTCGGGGCAACCTTACGGGAACCAAGGACAACCCTATGGGCAACAAGGTCAACCCGTAAACCAGCAAGGTAACCCTTCTGGGCAAGGGGGCCAGCCTTACGTGCAGCAAGGCCGACCTACCGCTCAGCAACCCTCTGGTCAACAAGGACAAACCTCGGTTGCGCAAGGGCAGCCCCTCACTCAGCAAGCTCGACCTTCTGGGCGAACGAGGCCGTCTCAGATCCGACCAAGACAACCTTCTGGCCAGACGGCTCAGCATGTGGGCGGGTACCAATCCCGACCTCCTCTTGCAGGTGGGTACCAATCCCGGTCTCCGTATTCAGGTGGGTACCAATCCCAACCTCCTTACTCGGGCGGGTACCAATCCCAACCTCCGTACTCAGGCGGGTATCAATCCCAGCCTCCGTACTCTGGCGGGTATCAGACCCAGCCTCCATATTCTGGCGGGTATCAGGCCCAGCCTCCATATTCAGGTGGGTATCAGGCCCAACCTCCTTATTCGGGTGGGTACCAATCCCAACCCCAGCATTCAGGTGGGCATCAATCCCATCAAATGCCGCCTGGTTCTCAGGCTCAGTACGGATACCAGCAACCCCAAGGGCAGAATCAATACACCCCGTACCAGAATTACCAACAGCCGCAGGGTAATCCTTATCCAAATTATCAACAACCTGCGGGCCAGTATGGTAACCAATGGGGCGTTGGGGGGCAAAATCAGCAACTCGGTTCCGGGAACAACCCCTATGGACAAAATCCTACTGGACAAGGCCCTTACGGATCTGGTCCATCGGGACAAGGACAATGGGGGCAACCAGGAGCCAGATGGGATTCTGGTTCTACCTCGTATCTGGCACAGATGTCGTTCAATCCGCAGCTACCATTTTTAGCCACGTTGGAACTGCCCGATGTGTCGAAGTTGACGAATGATCCCATTCTACACGATCCATAGTGGCCACCAGTTCCAACTAAAATTCCTAGTGATTGTCCCAAATTTGATGGGAAGGCCGGAGAGGACCCTCAGGCTCATGTGATGACGTATCACTTATGGTGTTCGTTGAATTCATGGCTCGATGACTCGATCCGACTTCGCCTCTTTCAGAGGACCCTCACTGGTTCAGCAGCTAAATGGTATATCGAATTGGCTCGCGCATCTTGTCATGATTTCAATTCATTGGCTATGGCATTTTTGAATCACTTTCAGTTACCCATTCGGTATGAGACAGGGACTCACCTCCTTACGTCTCTTAAGCAGGACACTGCTACACATATCTCCGATCATATTCGTGAATGGAGAAGGCGTCGCAGGTTAATCAAGTTTTGGATACCTGATTTCCTCCTCACCGACTGGTTCACAACCTCCTTTGTCCCCAAGATTGCGCGGGACATCACTATGGGAGCATGCGTAACTGAAGAGCAAGCGATCGCGTGCGCTCAGTACCTAGACTTGGTCTATTCTCAATCTGGTACTTTGTATGATTATTTGCCAGACGCCCCTAGGCCTGGTACATCCAAGGCTCCGCCCAAACCATCTGTCGATGGAGTCATTGGCTCTGTAAGCCAGGCCTCTAAAAAGCCATCGAATCCTGGGAAGCAAAAGTCGAGCACATCCAACGAAAACACTTCCCAGGGTGTTGTAATTTCCGGTAACACTTCCGAGGTCAATGCCGTTCAGTCCACCATGGCGGGCAAGGCCTCGAAAGGCAAGAAAAAGGAAAAGGGGAAAGGGAAAAATAAGTCTGATCAACCCAAGCAGGAATCCTCTAAACCTCCTGCTGAGGAAGGAGCTAAGCGTAAGCCTAAGTATCCTTGCCTCATTTGTGAGGAAGACCACTACACTAAGGACTGCCCTAGATGGTCCGAAGTTAGTCGGTTGTTGAAAGGTGCTCAAGGGATCCCTGCTGTTCTGAAAGAGCCCTTTCCCTCTTAGCAAACCCATATGGTAGCTGATCCTTCTTCATCTTCTCCCTTCGGTTCCTAGGTCTTCATGGCTGGAACTATTCCTATTCATATATCAACTCGAGCTAAGGATTATCCGTCGTCCACCGGGAAGGAGCCAGAGGTTCCCTCAAGTGCTCCTTCGTCCAGCTCTGGTCCTCTCCATATCGAGAGACCGAGTGTCGAGACGACAATCCGACCCCCTCCCAAAGGGGTACTCAGGAGGTCTTCCTATAACCCGAATGCTCGTGTTACCCAGCACTATAGCATCGTGGAGGACTTAGTGCAGGCTCCATCTGCCATGTCCGCCTTAGAAGTCCTTCAGAGCTGCCCCCCCCAAAGGAAGTCCCTGCTATCGGCCATCGGTGGCATTGACCCAGCGGACTCGGATTTAATCACTTTCGACCTCGAGAGCCATGTTCCTCGATTGCCTCATCAGATAGCTTTCCTCATTCAAGTCGTCATCAATTCTAAAACGATTCATCGTATAGTCATTGATGAGGGCGCCTCAACCTGCATTATGTCTATCGCATGTTGGAAAGCCATCGGGTCTCCGACGTTGAGTCAGTCCCCGACGACCTTGGAAGCCTTCGACGGGAGAGAATCTCGACCGTATGGTATCCTTCAACGGCTACTGATTACCTTAGAAGGGAAGATTGTAGAAGTTGAAGTTGAGGTTGTAGACGCAAATCTCACCTATAACCTCCTTTTGGGCCGAAGCTGGACGTACGCTATTCGTGCTGTGGCTTCGTCCCTCTTCCGTGTCATTCGTTTCCCCCATCAAGGGAAAATTGTCACGGTTGATCAACTCTCTTTTTTCGCTTCCTCTTCTGAGGGAAACATACCCTTCGTTGAGCATACCTCAGTTCCGTATGAAAATGTGGGAGCCGGGCTCTTCAAAGAACCCGCCCTTATGGGTGTTTTTTCCCTCCCACCTCCCAACTTCGCCTCGATCTCTATGATCTCGGTTCGGTCTGATCCTTGGATTCTTCCTTCCATCGACCAGATAGAACCTTGGGGCGAGGTGATGCCGTTGAGTCCAGCCGAGCTCAACTACATTGAAATTGTCGCTGCATCGGCCTCTCATGATGAACCCACCGTCACGAGTGGGGCTCTTGACTCAGATGATTTTCCCCCTTGGTTAGGAGAATACACCTCCTCGGATCCATTGAAGGAAATCTTTCCTTTTGATGAGGCTATTATAGAGACCATGTCTCTGGTCGAACGTCCGTGGTTTCCGCTTCACCACCGTTCCTCTTTTCTCCCTACCTTTCAGGAAACTCTCCTTTGACTTGAGCGGTTTGCTTCATGTCTCCCTTCTCAACCCCTTTAGACGCCCATTTAGATTTATCACACACCGTCCGAAGGAAATTTAGGGAACATCACACAAACGCAACCAATCGACATCTCTGTCAAGGCAGGGATCATCGAGAATATTTACATAGGAGTGACCTGCACTCCTGAGGAGATTCAGGTTTATATCGCTCTTTTCCGCGAATTTCGCGATGTCTTTGAATGGTCCTATGAAGAAATGCCCGGTATTGATCCATCTATAGTAGTGCACGAGATACCAACGTATCCCGGGGCCAAACCTGTTCGCCAGCGTTTGCGTCCCGTGCACCCCCGTAAGGCGGCAACCATCAAAGCAGAGGTTGAAAAGCTTCTTAAGGCGGGATTTATCTATCCCATCCCACTGACAGAATGGGTCTCAAACATCGTCCCTGTCGACAAAAAACAGGGAACCATTCGTGTCTGCGTTGACTACCATGACATTAACAGAGCTTGCCCAAAGGACAACTACCCTACGCCATTTATTGATCAACTCATTGATGAGTGTGTGGGTAGCGAGATATACTCTTTCATGGATGGCTTTTTTGGTTACAACCAGATCAACATTGCTCCGGCAGATCAACATAAGACGACCTTCATCTGTACCTGGGGCACCTTTGCTTATAAAAAGCTCCCCTTCGGCCTCAAAAATGCTGGCGCTACTTTTCAGCGTGCGATGTCGTATGCTTTCCATGATATCAGACACATTGTACAACCTTATTTGGATGATCTCCCCACTCATTCAGCCAAATGCACGGACCACCCGTCGCACCTTCGTGAAATCTTTCTTTGTTGTAGACACTATAATATTCGCTTAAATCCGCACAAATGTGTCTTCTGCATGGAATCAGGTCGACTGCTCGGGTTTATCATCTCCCGAGAGGGCATCTGTCTAGATCCCCTTAAAGTCGAGGCAATTGTGAATCTTCCTCCCCCTGCAACTTTGCAACAATTACAGAGTTTGCAGGGAAAAGCTAATTTTTTAAGACGGTTCATACCAAACTATGCCAAAGTGGCAAAGGGTTTTACCCGGTTACTGAAGCGTGACACCCCATTCCAATGGGATGCCATAGCCGAGGAGTCGTTTGCTCATCTCAAAACCCTCCTGGTTTTCGCCCCTTTGTTGCGGCCTCCAAATTACCATCGTGACTATACGCTCTATTTGGCCGTTGCCGATACCACTATCGGCATGGTTTTTGTTCAGGACGACGATGATGGCATCGAGCATGTCATTTATTATCTTAGTCGCAACTTATTAGACACGAAGACTCGATACTCATAAGTCGAGAAGTTGGCTCTCGCCGCGGTTTGCGCCGTCCAACGATTCCATCACTACATTTTGTTGCGTACCACTACAATGATTTCAGATTGTAACCCCATGACCTACATTCTTTCACGACAATTGCTGGGGGGCAAGTACTCAAAGTGGATCGTGATCCTCCAAGAGTTCGACTTGGAATTTACTGCGGCCAAGTCCAAGAAATCACTTGTTTTTTCTGAATTGCTGTGCTCCTTGCCATCCACCGCTACTTCCTCGCAGATAGAGGAGTCGATTCCAGATGAAACTCTTTTCCTGATCAGCACCCTCGATCCATGGTATGGGGACATAATTGTCTATTTGCAGATGTCCTCCTTCCGCCCCGAAACGTCGAAAGACGCTCGTCGACGGATTCGTAACTAAGCTCAGCCTTATCGCATAGTTGGGGACACCCTGTACCGCCTTAGGGTTGATTCTGTTCTCCGTCGGTGTCTTACCTTCGAAGAAGCTGAAAGAGTTCTAAATGACTGCCACTCCGGTGCTTGTGGCGGTCACATGTCTGGATATGCCACCGCACAAAAGATCCTTCGTGCTAGCTACTTCTGACCTTCCATCTTCAAGGACTACATCCTTGCCGTCCGTTCATGTCATGAATGCCAGATATACCAGCGGAAGATGCGTGCGCCTGCTGCCCCGCTGCACCCCGTTGTGACCGTAGGCCCCTTTGCTAAATGGGGCATCGATTATGTGACATGTAACCCTCGCTCGGCCAGGGGGCATGGTTACATCATCGTTGCTGTCGATTACTTTACGAAATGGGCCGAGGTGATGCCCACATTGTCCGAAGACGGTCATACGGCGGCGCAGTTTCTTTTCAACCATGTTATCTCTCAGTTTGGAGTTCCACAAGCCATTGTTACTGATCACAGAAAATATTTCCGGAATCACATGACGGTCGAGTTGACAACCCAACTTGGACTTAGGCATGATAGTTCCTCCCCATACTATCCTCAGGCGAACGGTCAGGTTGAAGCCGTGAACAAATTCTTGGTCACGATGCTTCAGAAAACTGTTGGCATGCACAAGTCCAATTGGCATTTGATGTTGTTCTCCGCGTTGTGGGCCTACCGGACCTCCGTGAAGGACGCCACCGGTTTCACCCCTTTTCAGCTAGTATATGGACTGGAGGCAACCCTTCCCATTAAGTGTGAGATTCCTTCACTCAAATTAGCTGTCGAGTTACTTCCTGAGACCACTCCTATAGAAGAGCGGCTTCTTTACCTGGAACGACTAGACGAGACGCGTCGTCTAGCCTCCCTCACTATCGAAGCTCAAAAGAAGCGAGTGAAAACTCACTTCGATAACTCTGTTAATCCTCGCTCTTTCGTCGAAGGAGACTTGGTACTGCTCTATGATCAGGCTAATGATAAGCTAGGAGCAGGAAAACTTGAGCCAATGTGGCATGGGCCCTACATTGTAAAACGAGTTCTACAAAAAGGCGCCTATGAGCTGATCGATTATGAAGGTAATCCCCTAGACAGGCCCCATAATGGGCTGTATCTTAAGAAATATTACGCCTAAGTCCAGGCACTCTCTCATTTATTTTTTACATGCATATGCTTTTTACAGTGTGTTTAGTGTGTGTGTGTGTTTATTTGATTTTTGTCTTAGTGTTTCGGCGTGATAGCCACTTATTGTGTCTTTTGCTTCTGAACAGATGTCTGGATCACCTTACGTTGGTTTCGCTGATGGTGCTTCCTGCAGTACTCGCAATCTGTCATCTGCGGCATGGGTGATCTACGATCCTCATGGTGAGTTAGTAGACATTCAAGGTGTGTGTCTAGGTTGCACAACAAACAATGTGGCTGAATATAGTGCTGTAATTGAATTATTAGCCGGGGCGATTAACCTCGGAATCCGCTCATTGGTTGTAAATTTAGATTCACAGCTTGTAGTCCACCAACTCAATGGACAATATTCCGTCAGAGATCATCGCATATTAAGGTTGTATTTACGTGTTAAGTTATTGGAAAGAGATTTTGATTATATTACTTATCATCACATTCCAAGAAGACTTAATGTTGTAACTGATGCATTGGCTAACTATGTATTAGACAGAAATTTGCGAAACATGTAAACTCATAAACATAAGAAGC
>APFE031212057.1:78294-97777 GCA_000404065.3 Pinus taeda | reverse complement strand
AATTGAGATGCGATGTCAGCGCGCCAGCCCAGTTTTGCACCCGCGCTGATCCTGTTTGGGCGAGTTTGTTCTAACAGCCAGCCTTCCAGATGACTCCAGACCTGGTTGTTGGCTTTGTAAAGGTCGCCCTCCCTTGTATGGCATGTCTGTTCGCCTTATGAGCCACCTTTCTTGGAGATAAGCTCATCCTTTCACTATTTATGGAGACTCTTTCTCCTATGTAAGCCTCCACCACTGCCATGAGCAGCTAGTTTGGAACATATAGACTTTGACATAGAGGAATTCATAGTGCATTAGTGTTGTTCTTTGTAGGCATTTGGTGTGTTGTGTGAGGATTGCTTTAGAGCTTAAGGAAGGTTATGAGTTTGTTGCCTTGTGTGAGAGAGAGACCTCTTTGACTTGGGAGATCTACCTTCAAGGGTGAATGCTGATGAGACATGCTGGCTGGACCCCCTAGAGAAGGACTCAGCGTCAGAACTTTGGTTTTACCTTACTCTATTTCTGATTAATAAAAGATAGATGACTACTATTATGGTTCCATTCTCATTTGTCTTATGAACGCTCAATGTGAATTACATCCTTTCTGACTGATGTATAGTTGTTTTTAGTAGATTTTACGCTTGTGTTTGTCTTCTCTTTTCTTGTGCAGGTGTCCGCCCACGAGGATAGTGGAGGATTGCGATCGGCTGGAGAAAAGGAGCGAGAGGACCATCTCTTCATCAAACATAGCGCTGGAATCCAAGTAGGTGTTCTTTACCCACTTGTTAATTGCAACTAGGAACTTGTAGAGTAGCATTGATTGATTGTTGCTAGACCCCTTTTGGGCTGGTAGGGATCGCCTCTATCCGTAGAGGGGATTTACCTCTCCAACAATGGTTATTCCTCCTAGTCATTCGATAGGGTTAAGAGTCTTTTCACCTAGCTTTTTTCAACCAACAATTCTTGTTCCTCATTCAGGTGTATTTACTTTTGGAATGTGTGGGAGGGATCATCAGTTGTTCCTAGTCATCCTGGGGTAACGTTTCTTCTAGCATGTCACAAGCCTGGTATAGTTCATTGTTTGGAGGGACGCCACCCACTAGTACTTTTTATGGAGGGGCTAGTTTACTTGGAGGCAACCCTTTTGCTAGTGCCATCACCCACACCATTTATTCTCCTTATGTTGGTCCTACTGCACAGGCTATTCCATCTTATCCTCTTGGTTACAACCCTAAGAGAATTCATTCTCTTGGGGGTCCTTTTCTCTCTGGGGGCACAAACCATTGGGGGGGGGGATCCTTTCATCATTTACTCCAGAACACAACATTTATATGTCAGGGTGAACCATACCTTCACTAACAATGTATGCATCGTAATCCCTATATGCAGGAGTCGTAAGGTTGGTCAAGGGATTCTCCTTCTTATGATCCATTTAGCCAACCTCACAGTCTATTTTTATCTTCTCTTGATCTAACAGATTTGGCTAAGTTGACTAATGACCCCATCAAACATAATCCCTGGTGGCCAGTAATGCCCGCCAAGTTTCCTTATGATATTCCCAAATTCGAAGGAAATCCTAGAGAGAATTTGTCCACTCATATCACTATGTATCATATGTTGTTCTCATCCAACTCTCTCGTGGATGATTCAATTGAGCTTCACTTGTTCCAATGTACCTGAACTGGAGATGCTAAAAAATGGTACATTGAATTGGATACAACATCCTACAGTAACTTTTCTTCTTTAGGTCAGACATTCTTGACACACTTCCAACTGTCCACACAGTATGATATTGATTTTGACCTCTTTTTAAACTTTAAACAAGATGATGCCACATTGATTTCCGACCATATCCATGAATGGTGTCATCGCAAGAGGCTGGTTAGGAGCAAGCTTCTTGATGATATTTTATGGAAATGGTTCATTTGATCCTTAAGAACTCATATTTCCAAGGATGTGTCTATGTTTTTAGCTGTTACTAAGGATAAAGTTATTCTAGCTGCCAAGCAACTTGATCTAATTTATTCCAGTCAAGAACGCTATATGAAGTCCTTCCTAATGCTCCCAAGTCTTCCATTGACCCACCAAAACATGTTCCATGCCCACATGATGATGGTGTGATTGGGCTTGTTTCCAATTCTGTGAGCCAACTTGCTAGCCAGATTGGGAACTTGATCATTACATCTCAATCCCTAGCAAGTGCACCTAGATCTACTAAAGAACCCTCTTCTGAGCAGTCCACTGATGTTCTGACATTTAATTCCACAACACCTAAGAACAACCAACAACCTGGTGGTAAAAAGAATAACAAGAAGAATAAAAAAAAGAATAAAACTTCTCAAGAATCTCAACTAGATCCCCAAAATCAAGGAGGGGGCACTAGTGAGCATCGTCGAAAGATAAAATTCCCTTATAAAAAATTTCAAGGTGAACATATTACTCACGAATGTCCTCGGATGGATGAAGTTCATAGGTTCCTTGCAACACCGTAGTCTACCAAAAATCATGTTGTTTTAACTCATTTATTTCTTGCACAACCTCAACAACAATTGGTTTCCAGCCTCCTCCACCTCTGCAAGGGGGAAACAAGGGGCCATTTTCCTATCCTACCCACAATTCATCCGTCTTTGTGTGCAAATAAGATGTGAATGTGACCACACAAGCTAAGTCCTATGATGTTCCTGAGTTGAGTTCTCCTAAGGACTCAGCCGCTCCACCTACTTACACTAGACCTCTCACATTAGATAAGCTTGTGGAACATGTTTATCGCCCCCCCAAGGGTGTCATCCATAAGGAAACCCACAACCCCTCTGCCCAGGCTGCTCAGCATTACAATATTTTTGATGATCTTTCCCAGTCTCCTTGTGCCATGTATGCCCTGGAGGTGTTGTAAAGTTGTCCTCAATAGCATAAGGCCTTATTGTCTTCCATTGGTGGAGTAAATCCATCTTACTCAAACAGCATTGCATTCAATGATGAAAAATTTTATCCTCAATTTTCCCATCATATTTCTTTTTATCTTATCGTATGTGTCTTCCATAGTAATATTCATTACACTTTAATGGATGAAGTCTCTTCCACTTGTTTCATGTTAGCATCATGTTGGAAGGCCCTTAGCTCTCCAGTGCTTGCTACATCCAGCACTACTCTTCAAGCCTTTGATGGACACAGATTTGTACCTAAGGGGGTTCTTCCCAAGTTTTCCATTGAGTTAGGAGGAAAGATTGTCTATGCCAATTTTGAAGTCACCAATGCTCCTTTGGACTATAACCTTCTCCTTGGTCATAGTTGGTTCTATGCCATGACAGTAGTTGTCTCATTCGTAATTTGTGTCCTTTGCTTTTCTCGTGAGGGAAATATTGTCACTATCGATTAGCTTGACTATTGTGTGCCATCAGCGCAAATCTCCACTACGGGGAATTTAGTACTACTTGTGGGAGATATCCCTATTCAATTCTAGAGTGTTGGTGAGGGACTATTTAAAATTTCAACCCTTATTGGGGTATTTCCTCAATTACCACCTCCTGACATTCCTTGATATTCTTTTAAATCTCCTATGCATATGATCTCTTCCGGCACCTATAGACCTCGTAGACATCCTGATCCTTGAGTGGTATTGCCTAATATTATGGAAGTTGATCAAGCTAATGAGCATCCCCCACCCCCTATTGTGTAAGAGATTTCCTCTTCAGTAGTCCTGTCAATACCACCTGACGCAGGTCAAAAACTCCATCATAATATGGAATATGACTAGGTTCCTTCACCCACACATTCCACCACTCCACTTGTTCCACCTCACTCCCTCAATGACAAACACCTTCGACCAGTCAACTTGGAGGTCATAGATCTTCCTATTGATAATCCTAGGTAGATTATGCATCTTGATGCCCCTAGTCTCCCCGAATTGGAAATGATAAAGGTTGTCAACCAAAATCTTGAATCGACCCAAGGAGAATCTCCTCAGCCCTCCTTGGAATTTCCACCCATAGACTAAGTCAAGTCTTGGGCTTCTACTACCAAACTTGCCAACAAATTACCACATGTTGACGAGCATCTTGCACCCCTTTTACGTCTTGATCCTCCCTTATGTCTTTGGGTTAGTTTTGAAAATGAGACTATGTTAGATTGTCCTTGGCATGGTCAACCTTTTGTTATTGGGTAGTTTGACTTCCTTTGGCATGGCCCCACATTGGTGAGCCATATGGTTCCCTTACCCTCCATGAGTTCAGCTATGGGCACACTTTAGTGTGACCTATTGGACTATGTTGTGTTTGTACATATTATACATAGGAGTGTGACGTTTTTACCCTTTTTGGTTTGGTGTGTGATGCGAGTATTTTTCATGCCTTATTTATGCCAAAGGTCTTTCTTATGTGATTTACGCCGAAGCTCTTCTTATAACTATGACAAATCACAGAAGTCTCAATTCTACAAGAAAAAAAATAAAATAAAAAATAAATAGATAAAATAAAAATAAAAAATAATAATAATAAAAATAAAAATAAAATAAAAATAAAAATAAAATAAAAAAATACATGATCCTGTTTTTACCCCCATCCATGTTTATTTCTTTCATTATGTGATTTAACCATGGGTCTAGTCTTTCTGGATGGTTTTTATAGGATAGGGCTTTATTTCTATTGTGACATTTATAGGGCTTGAGGTATGTTTCCTATTACTGGCATATAGGAGTAGGGCATATCACCATCATCGATGCATTATTGACTGTCAATGCCATCATTGTGCCTTAGGTCTGACCCTGTCAAGTTGCGACTTTAGCCACTTTCTTGTATGCATGTCGTCACTTGGTAGTAGAGCTTACATGATCATGGATACCCTAGTATAGCAACTTTTTTATGAATCGATGTCCATGTCGTTACCTTTTGGAATCCCTCTGTTTGACCCATCATGATCTAGAATTTGAGCATCATGTCCTTTTCTTCGTCATATTTCTGGCTATGCCCCAGGAGAATTCCACTATTTTTATCCCTTGTGATTGCCACTTTTTATCAGCCTACTTTTGTAGATTGAGCCTTGGTTTCTCTCTTCCACCGTCATCATCTGCTTGGACTATCATTCATTTTTACTTGGTGTTTTACCCTTTCTTGGAGGAACTGTTGGTGAGTGGTCCTATTAGACACCCTTTGACCTCATGTCATGAGAAGTTACATCATGACCGGAACCAGTTGCTATCCTTTATATGACTCGTTCCTCTAAGAGGAGTTTTCTATAATATTTTTTTAGACTCCTTAATTTAGAAAAGATTGTTGAGTGAACTTGTCTCCTTCACGCTCGTTAAAGTACTTGAAGGGTCATCTACCTAGTATAAGTTTAACCCTTTTCTGGACTAGGACAGACTAGTTACGAAAAAGGAATACCCTAGTCAATTTTGGTTAAGAGGTTCTCCCTTATATACTTTTATCTCTTTCTCGGGCTTGGGGGACAACTTTGTAAAAAGGAACTTATAAAAAGAGAAAGTAGGGAACATTTATTTCCAATAGTCATCAAATGGAAGCATCCTTTTTTATTCCCTTGAACAAGGCACCTGTCTGCTTCATTAGCTCATAGATGGATTTTTAGCTTGCCTAGGAGTCATGCCATCCATATGAGTCTCTTTACTCCTCTGGTTGGTTACTCTTCCAGTCATATGGAACGTGCTTCGATGCCTCCTGCATGATTGCATGATATTACATGGTGCTCATTAGTCATGTTACGAAGTCAATTTTGTGTCTTGTCACTATGTGTTCAAGGGAAGTCTCAACCTGTGTCATCTATTTGTAGTAGCTTGTTGACCTTTTTGAGCCATCCATCCTTGTGTCAGTTGTACTTCATCATCTCAAGACTTCATCCATACATCACATCATCCTAGTATATTCTGTGTCGATTTATGGGGAATACATCAAGACCCTCCTTTGACAAATATTCTCCTGTCCAATTCAGCTCATTATCCAGGAGCTTGATCTAGGAACCAACAGTACCTTGGAGCTTCGAGACCTCAGTGGAAAACTTCCTCGTGATCGATAATGGGTTTACATCATTAGCTCTTGATTGGTCGAGTTCACTGGTGTTCAACATCAGCTCATTTATTCACACTTATTGGATTGTAATAGGTACCTTGGGGTCCATTTTCCTCATTGGTGGAAACCCTCATGTCTGTTACTAGTTTACCTCATTGGCTAGTAATCAGGCGGTTTCTACCATGTTTGACATTAGCTCATCTATTCGCATGGTGTATATTCATACCATCAGGGTTATGTCAAAGACCCTGGGTTAGGGACATCTCACTCTTATCTGACATCCTTCCCAAGCTATGTTGGAGTTGTGTATCATTTATGTACTTTTAGGGCTATCTATGACACTTCTTTGTCTACCATGCATCCATAGTCCTACTAATGTATATTGTGACATAGATCCACATTTCATTTTCTGGTGCCTATGCTCTATTTATCGAGTCACATGGATCCACTTTGTATGTCTGTCGTGGCCATGCTCTAGCATTTCATGTCATGGACTTGCAGTGTATTTTTTGGCGGTCATGCTTAGTATTTCTTTATGACCAAGCATGGGCATGGTCGCCTCGGGGATGTTATCAGCACAGATGAGACTTCAACTCCAATTTCTTCCAATCCAACTTCTTGGCTTTGTCTCCTCACTCCTACTTTCACCTCTAAGTTTTATCATAATGTATTTTGACCATCAGCTTCTCTTCTAACCCCATACATTAGGGGGCATTTGTTATCAACCTATTTTTCTCCCTAAGGTTTCTGACTTTGAGACATTATGATGATTCACCTTTTACTTAGGCCATAGACCTTCCTTTTCTATTCATGACACCCAGTCACACGGATGATGACTTTGTGAGAGTGACTGGAACCTTTCAGTGGCTCGTAGGACCACCTTATGGGAGTGACTGCAATCTTTTCCCTTATGTTTTATGCTTGTGACTAAGGACTCCTTCTATAGTTTCATGGTTCCTATGATATCAATTCGACTCATAACTTATTCAAGTTGGCCAGGGCTTATCATGAAGAAATTTCCATAACTTCTCATCGTCCTAAGCATCCACATCCATCCTCTTAGGAGTTCTCTTCATCCTATTAATATTGGACAACTTGAGAGGGTCAGGCTAGACACAGAGAGATAGAGCCTTGGGTATATTGAGTTTATACTTTAGATTTAGATTCTTGCTGAGAGAGACAAAACTTATGAGGGTTATGTTGTTGCAATCCATATTTTTCCTTTTCTAGCGGGGAGGCTTTGTTGGTTTTTGGAGAGGAGATCTTGAGTGAACCTATACTTGTACTTTTCTTTTGGGTTAATAGAAATTCATCGTCCTTCATTGTATCTTCATATTTGCAGTAATATTTCTTATTATATCTATGATGTTTTGAGTTAATGACCTTCTGAGGAAGACCTTTTATCGTCTTTGAATGTTTGTGATTGTGTGCAACTATTGAGATCAAGTGTGGATGAAGTATATCATTTGAGTAGAGTGTTGGGATTTTGCATTGAGCTCAAAACCCTTCACTGATCTACGAGGAGGTCAGGTGCACCCTTTTTCCTCAAAACATATAGATCTGTTTGTATGTTGCATGTGTGAGCATTGGGTTGGTAATTTTCTGTCAATCCACTAGCCATCTTCCTTTTATTATCTGGTAATAATTTTAGATGGAGGATTGTAGAGAAATAGATCCTTGAATAATTAAATGCAACAACTTGGATAAGGGTTTTGTTCTGTGGATCTCTTTAGACCGTAACTTAGAGACTATTTTGTGGGTTTATCAAAACAATTATGAATTATATCCTATGCACAAACATTGAATCCCATTTCAGCCCTCAATAATTAGAAACTCTTAAAAAATCTAAAATCCTGAGTAGACCTACATTGTTGATTCTTATAGCCTTCTTAAGGATAAATCGAGCTTTGATAGAGATAAATTCGTAAGTTAAATTTGCATTAACCTTGGATCTGTATTTACAGTGATCTACTCTAAAGTGAAAAGACTCATCCTTCGATGGGACTAAAGTTTCCAAAAGTAACATATTTTAAGTATACGTTGATGCTTCTCCACTTAGATCGAAGTCCACTCATTTTCCCCTAAATTGTAAGTATATTCTGAACTCTCTCAGCTTTGAACAGACTGAATTTGAGATCCCTTATTTTTTGGGCTCAGATCTAGACACCAGATGCACACCTACTGAAGCAGTCAAGAAGCTAAGATAACCACAAAGCTAGAGTATCATTTAAGCTAGTTGAGGTAGTTTCTCATATGTGCTTTGAATTCCAAACCCAATGGGTGCATTTGCGTAGTGTCTATATATTGTTTTTGTATGGCTACTTGATATGTTGAGTTGAAGATAACTTCGAAAAGGTGAGTTGGTGAATCGTATTTGTAGCTAGAAACCCTAGCCTCAACACAATATGGAGCAATATTAATCAAACTTTTTCATTCATAGATGGAAATCAAGGCATAATTACAAAGTTCAGAACACAACTCGATGGCAAAAATTACGATACTAAGCTCTGAGGTAGTTGTGTGACTTCAAGCTTTGTTTGGATTCCAAACTCCAATTGTATTGTAGAATTCATGCACATTAAACTGTTAAATTTTCTTAGGGTGACATTGTTATTTATTTTGATAATTGCATTTCACCATTAATACATTAAGTTCACCCCATATCATCATTACATTATTAATATCTACAACATTATACATCAATGTATGCAATTATACAGAAAGAAATAACACCAACATCATCAATGCAACAAAACATAAAAGGAACAGGAGAAGAAAGAATGCACACATATAGAGACACCATGATTGGTCCGAGACCAGGGTAAAACCCACCATGGGGAAAACCCTTACAAATATTCTTTTTCTTAGATCATCATCAAATGATGCAGAAAAAGAGAGTACAATGATCCATAACTTTATCTATGCAGCAAAACAATAATGATATCTATGAAACAGATCTAATCATGATAGGAATCAAAACCCTCATATTGATGGTTGTAATGTGATGTCACAAACTAATGTCAATTGTTGTATATTGTTCACTGTATCGAACACTGTTGAGCATTGTTGTCATTGTCAATGAGCCCAATACATGTGTTTGCAACTGATATTAACAAATCATATCTATAGATCTACATATTTGTATAACAACAAAGAGAAACCCAGATCTACCAGATCAAATAAGTCAACTAAAGCCAAGATGTCAAACCCTAGATATGAACTCTAGCTATTATCATCAAAATTGTCTGTGTGCGACCAAAACTCCCTAATCGCTCTATCAGATACTGTGTGAGGGTGACTGTGACTTCTTGGTCGCTCTTAGGTATACTGTATGTGTGAACTAGGTGCAACACACATAAACCCATTGGGTTCTCCCTTGAAGTTATTGTGCATGTGTCTCGTACAACCTGGTCACTCTGAGGACTACTCTGTGCGAGCAACTGGGAACTTATACCTCCAAATTTGCCTCTGAAGCCATAATCACGCCCATAAGCCTTTATATCAGCATCCAAGGTTCTCCATTCGCTCTCATAGGCTTATGTGCCAACATCCAAGGACTAGAATTCTCTGTTCTATGCCAACTTCCGAGATCCATAAAACCCTAACCTAGAGCAAACTTTTCGCCTGTGATTTCAGACCCTTGAGCGAACTCCTTCCATCTAACTTGTGTGAACCAAGACAAAAGAGAAAAGAAGATGTGTCCAAATGATCTTGAGGTCTCTTCTATTTATAGATTTTCCTGAGGGTTCACTTAGGGTTAAGAATGACCCAAGTAGTTACTCATGTGGTTAGGGTCGACCCATTCCATAATACATGTATGAATAAAATAATTCATAACTCAACTTCCACTTAACCAAATAGGGTGATATTTAGGTTGATTTTGGTCCTCTCAAAAAGAGGAATCTAAAGAAATAATTATCTCTATCATTTGAGTTTTCCAAGGTGGAATTTTACCGCAGTTTCAAAGATTAACACTCCCTCTCAACTAGGGAGAATTCCACCTACCAATATTTGTCCATTAATCAATATTCCATTATGGAATCTTCAAGTGTCATCACGTATCATAATTGATCATCTTTGTCATGTAGTCATTGTGTTGTGTCCATATCAAGTGTCTCATCATCACAAATCATCATTGTACAACTCGATCTATCCTTTGCCTATTCTTGTTTATCTCTTGATTGTTCCTATTGGTATGTTGAACATTCTTGGATCTAGAAGAAGAAGATTTTTTTGCTGGAGGGGAGCTTAGGCTACCACCCTCTATAAATCATGTTGTTATCTAGATCCTTTGTCGGTGGGCTACTACCCAGAATATCATCTTCGTCATCAAAGATCATATCATTAGGGAGCACATCTCAACCTATGATCACATTGGGGAGCAATAACTTCCACCCATATCGAGCAATAGGATAACTCATCACACAGGGCAGTACACCCTCGACCCTGGATCACACAGGGTGTTGGGTTGTGTTATATTCTTTCCACGACTAGCCCACATAGTTAACTGGGGGATTAGAAGGGGGATGAAGCCCCCCCTCGCTGCGCCGATTGCATAACGAGGGGAATCACAGGGGGTTTGAGGGGTGCAGATAACCCCACTCTATGGGGTCCGGGGCAACACCCCAGAAAATTTTGGTTTTGGACCCTGTATTAGGTTGGGCGGACCTACATATGGTTTGTGCATGTTTTTCGCACATGGTTTTGGATGCGATGGTTTTCAGTCCATGGTTTTGGACGTGATAGTTTTTGGTCCATGGTATTGGATGCTTTGGCATGTATAAATATGTATTGTAACATTGAAAGGAATATAATAAAAAAACAAGCTGGTATTCTCGGTTTTGAGATCCAGGGGAAAATCTCTGTGTATATGTGTTTTATGTGTTATGCTCTCGCATTGTTTATTTTCTATGTTTTATAATTCATGTGCAGGTACTTTATATACAAGATTAAAACCTACATTTGGTATCAAAGTTGTTTTGACTTCAAGGGGACGCCTTTGCTGCTGAGGGGTTTCGCTCAGGCCTATGGTAAACCCTATTCGGTGGGAGATCTGTGGGATCGATTCTGGTGGTGAAAGAAGATGGCGAGCAGTGGAAAGATAGAGATCGAGAGATTTAATGGTCAAATTTTTGAGTTATGGAAAATCAAGATGGAGGATCTGTTGGTGGATAAAGATCAGTGGGTCGCGGTAGATCCAGGTACTAACCAATGGGAGTGTCCGATGAAGAATGGGATAATTTGGATCGGAAGGCAAATAGCATAATACGATTGTGTGTCTCAGATTCAGTATTGCTGAATGTATCAAGGGAAGCTACGACGAAGGCTTTGTGGGATAAGTTAGGGACTTTATACCAATCTAAGTCTCTGGTGAATAAATTGTTCCTACGGAAAAAGTTTTATAAGTTGAGGTTGAAAGATGGAGACTTGGTGACAGAGAATCTGAACGCATTTAATACTGTGGTAAGTCAATTATCATCTATTGATATTAAAATTTTAGATGAATTTAAGTGCATCAGTTTGTTATGTTTTCTACCAGATTCGTGGGATAGTCTAGTTATTGCAATAGGTAGCAATGCAACTGCCTTGCAGTTTCATGAAATAGTCTCATCATTGCTGACGAAGGAAATGAGATGGAAAAATATGGAGAGCCATAATGGTGATGCCTTGTTTGTATGAGGATGGTCCCATAACAAAAACAAAAATAAGTCATCGAGTGGGAGGTTTAAATCTAGAGGGAGATCTAAATCTCGAGGAAAACCTGTAAAGGTGGTGTGCTGGAAATGGCAAAAGGAAGGGCACTACAAAAGGGACTGTAAATCTAAAGATCCTGATAAAGGAAAGGGATATAATGATGCTTCTTCTGTAGAGGTGAAAACCACCTCAGATGAAGGTGGGGATGTGTGCTTGGATTTTTCAAGTACACATGTAGATCACGAGGCATGGTTGATTGACTCAGGTGCATCCTTTCACTTCACTCCCCATAGAGAGTGGTTTTGCGAGTATGAGAAATATGATGGTGGTGATGTCTTCTTGGGGGATGACAGGAAGGCTAGAATCATTGGTCATGGAAAAGTAAAGTTGAAGTTGCAAGGTGGAAGGTTTATAACAATTCCGAGTGTTTTGCATATTCTTGCATTAGCCATGAATCTGATTTCTGTAAACAAGTTGGATGATGCAGGTGTAAAAATCGTGTTCGAGAAGGATACTTGCAACATGGTTCAGGGGGCACTAGTATTAATGCGGGGAGTTCAAATTGGAACTATGTACAAGCTTCAAGGTAGCGTGCAACAGTTCTGTGGTTCCTGAAAGTGGAGCAGAAAATCTAGTGGTCTTTGGAGAGAAGACCATGTTGTGGCATCAAAGGCTTGGACATATTGGAGAGAAGGGCCTTCGAATACTTCATGGTAAAGGTATAGTAGAAGGTATGAGTAATAGCTCTTTGGATTTTGATTTCTGTGAAAATTATGTATATGGGAAGCAGAACCGGGTGAGTTTCTCCTCTAATAGTAAGAGGGCGAAACATATATTAGAGCTTGTGCACAGTGATGTTTTTGGACTTGTGAAGGTTCCATCACTGGGTAAGTATGTGTAATATGTATCCTTTATAGATGAATTCTCAAGGAATACATGGATATATTTCCTTAAAAAGAAATTTGAAGTCTTTGACAGGTTTAAATAATTTAAGTCTCTACTGGAAAAGCAAACAGAGAGGAAGATAAAGGTGCCGAGGACAGATAACAGTGGAGAGTTTGTAGTAAGGAATTTGAAGAATTCTATAAGAAGTGTGGTATAGCATGGTAGAAGACTACTCCATATACACCTTAGCAAAATGGAGTTGCAGAAAGAATGAACAAGACATTTATGGAAAGGGCAAGAAGCATACTCAGTGGTGTCGGGTTAGGACAAAAATTCTAGATAGAGGCAGTGGAGACAACATGTTACCTGGTCAATAGATCACCTTCATCAACGTTGGAGGATAAGAATTCACAAGAGGTATGGACTGGTAAGAAACCCTCTCTTTCACTTATGAGGTTATTTGGATGTGATGCATATGTACATGTTCCAAAGGAGAAATGAACCAAGTTGGATAGTAAATCTGAAAATGCATATTTATTGGGTATAAGGATGTTTTAAAGGTTTATAAGCTTTAGAACCCAGTAACAAGGAAGGTTGTGTATAGTGTGGTGTTGAGAGAGGTGAAAGATGTTATTAAACATGAATTCCAACCAAAGGAACCTGAGAAGATAGAGTTTGAGCTAAAGGAGGAAGAATTAGACTCTACAATAGAGGAGGAATCGTATGATGAAGAACCACAAACTTTGGGTGTGAGAAGATTAGTTCGAGAAAGAAGGCAGCCATAAAGGTATATTCCATCTGCTTTCTGTTAAAATTTTGCTTTATCTATTACTGATGATGATCCCAAAACTATGAAGGAAGCAGTAGATTCAGAGAATGAAAAACTCTGAAAAGAGGCCATGGTTGATGAAATGGAATCTTTGCACAAAAATGAGGCTTAGGATCTAGTGGAGTTTTCGGCTAGAAGGAGACCCATTAGCAGCAAATGGGTGTTCAAGAAGAAGACAAATGCAAAAGGAAAGGTGGAGAAATACAAAGCTCGGTTGGTAATAAAAGGTTATTCCCATGTGCTGGGAATTGATTTTGGTGATATTTTTCCTCCTGTTGCCAAGGTAACTTCTATTAGATTACTTTTATCTATTTTTGTTGCTTTTGATTTTGAGGTAAAACATATGGATGTGAAGACAACATTTCTTCACGGGGATCTGGAAGAGGAGATCTACATGAAGAAACTTGAAGGCTTTGCGGTGAAGGGTAAGAAAGAACTAGTATGCAAGTTAAAGAAGTCTCTGTATGGGTTAAAACAATCACCAAGGATGTGGTATCAGAAATTTGATACATTTATACGGGGACTCGGCTTCACCAGAAGAAAAGTAGATCATTGTGTGTATTTTAAATTAATTGGTGACCGTGTTATTTATCTGGTCTTGTATGTGGATGATATGTTTCTCGTTGGAAATGACAAAGAAATTATCCAGGATTTGAAGACCCAATTGTCCTCCAAATTCGACATGAAAGATCTCGGTGCTGCAAACTATATTTTGGGCATGGAAAAAAAGAGATCAGACAAAGAGGAAGCTCTAGTTAAACCAGAGGAAGTATGTCGAGACAATATTACAGAGGTTTAATATGTAGGATAGTAAACTGGTGAAGGTTCCTATTCCTGTAGGTGCAAAGTTATCTACTGAACAGTGTCCCAAGACACAAGAAGAGGAAGAAGACATGTCCCACGTTCCATATGCAAATGCAGTCGGTAACCTGATGTATGCGATGGTATGTACTAGACCAAACATTGCACATGCAGTGGGAGTATTGAGCAGGTTTATGTCAAAACCAGGGAAGGAGCATTGGACAACAATGAAGCAGGTTTTTAGGTATTTGGTGCCACTAGTGATTATGGTTTGTGCTATCAAGGAAGACCAGGATTGGACAAAGTGTTGGATATTTGTGTCTTTGTTGATGCAGACTGGACTGGAGACCTGGATCAGAGAATATCTACAAGTGGGTATGTGTTTAACCTATTTGGAGGTGTAGTCAGTTGGATGAGTAAGAAACAATCTGTAGTGGCATTATCAATTACAGAGGCAGAATACATGGCAGCCACTCATGCAAGCAAGGAATTAGTTTGGTTGCAAAGATTGTGTTCAAGTATGGAGTTATTACAGGGAGCTCTAAGGATAGACTGTGACATCCAACGTGCAATTTTCTTGGCAAAGAACCTTGCATATCATTCAATGGCAAAGCACATTGATGTTCAGTATCACTTTGTGAGGGATGTGATAGAAGACAATAAGGTGTTGCTCGTAAAGGTGGACACTTTGAAGAATACTGCAGAGGCATTGACAAAATTTGTGAGCTTTGAGAAGTTCTCTTGGTGTAGAGAAACAATGGGCATTGCAGGGTTGGATAAATGATTGATCCAGGTTATCTTTGGTTTATAGATGCATTAAAAGAATTGCATACACAGTTTGTAGCTTAACCAAAGAGAAACTTTGAATGTGCACATGTGAGAGAAAGAAGAAGAAGAGCATAAGAAACAAGAAGACAAGAACTTGATAACGGAGTTCGTCCCTCCTGGACTACATCTCCGGGCCCTGCTCAATCAATGGGGAGGCCTTCATTCATTAAAATGGCATCAAAAGAGGTTACATTCATCAGTGACAAAAATGGAGCATTATACCTCCATGCTGAAAAATTCCCGAAAATTGGAGAGCTCTGTTGCAGAAACTGACACCACCATCGAATTCCTGTCGCTGAAAGGTGTAAAAACGATATAAAATTTGCCCAATTCTGAGTCTGGACAAAAATCACCCTCCTACAAAAATTCAACCAAACATGGCTCCACTAGTGTTTTCTAACTGCTCAGGTTTCCACTGCCTCTGTCTTGATTTCCATGCCTGGGATGTTGTACCTCTCTCTCCACCTTGTTTTTCCACTGGTTAAAAACTTTGGGGTTTTTAAATGTGTATGTGATAATAATACACATATATGTTTTACCATGTGTTTGTTTTAAAACCAACCAAATCAACCATAGATAACCCATATATATATCATATATATTTTAATATTACATTGTTGGGAGGTGGGCTTGTACTCCACGGGACCTGCACCCATCCCTTTCCAACCAACACTGCATTAAAGTTTGGGTTATATATTAAAGTTTGTTTAATAATATATGGTATATGATATAAAAGTACAATAATGGTTGGGTTATATATTAAAGTTTGTTTAATAATATATGGTATATGATATAACCATATATTATATTGTTTTGTTTTGTTTGGGATATATATATATGTTGGTTATGTTTTAGATTTGGTTATATATTTTTTTATTTATATAGTTAATTTGGATAACTATATAAAAAATTTAGTTATAACCAAAACATCCCATGTTTTCTTGTGCAGGTTTAGGAGGCCATTGGAGGGATGCCAAGTGTCAAGACTTGAAGGCTGCCATGTGGCGCACTGTGGGCCCCATTTTTCCCTTGTCATATCAATCTTTGAAGAGCTCTATCTTTTGCATACGAGCTCAGATTAATGAACCGTTCGCGCCATTGCGATCAGGAAGACGAGCCCTCTCAAATAATGCCATCAAATTCTCCTTTCTACCATTCTAAATTTTGATCCTTATTCATCCCCTTAGTGTCTCGAGATCCTCTTGGACCAATCCTCCCCACTGAGGAGCTTTTGGTCCTCTAAAAGCATTAGCACACTGTCAATCTCCTGCACGCGAAACTGGTACATTCTTGCAATCATGCACACCACACATGACTCAAAAACCCCTCCTTGCCAAGAGTTCATAGCACACACTCATTGGCCAAGGATTACATAAAAAATAATTAATGCCTCAATTAATAATAAGGAAAAGGCCAAAATATCATTGTTGCATCTTGAAGTGATGGGAAACACGCCATCATTTTTACATTGCAATGTATGATTTACAATGGTGGCCATAACAAGCTACTACTCCTAAAAAAACCATCTTAACAAAGCAGACCATCGTGACTGGTGCGGATTCATCTGTTGAACATGTTCATCTTTTGGCTCCTTTGGCGATGTTTCTGGAACATGGAGCATCAGACACGTGATTTTTTGGTGTCCCTCTTTGTTGCAATGACTACAACGATTCTTTCTCCTCCAAACTTTCAGGGCTGCCTTGGGGCGCTTTCCCTTGGTGTTTCTTCGAAAGGTGTTCATGGAGCCCTCACTATCACTGGACTATGAGGAAGGAATTTCAATGTCTATCGTTGCCTGGTTACTAGCTGTATTGTAGCTTTCTCTCATTTCCTTTTTGGTGTATCCGAGTCCTACATGACGCGGAAACTTCTTGACTTCTATGGGGTTGATTATGCCTTGGCCTTTGATGCTGAGGCCCCTTCCTTGATGTCCAATTTTCTTCATTAATTTGGATCCAATCCCTGTAGTATGGTTCTCAAAGTAGCAAATTCATCATCATGAGAATCATATGAAATTGGAAAATCGCTTTTTACCTCTAGGTAGCTATGTTGCGGTTGTTCCAACGCCCCATCCTTGGCTTGAAACTCACGTAGTAACCTTTGGTTTTCCTCCCTTGTCTCCTGTAGAAGCCTCCTTAGTTATGCATTCTTTGCTTGGATGCGGTGGTTAATTTCCTCAAGTTCGTGGTGTCCCACTGAGGGAAGTGTTCTAGTGGAAATCCTTGATTCATAACCAGAATCAGACCCCAAATCTATGGGTCCTCTTGTCACGACCCCCAGGGCTGCAAAATTCATCTCATCACCGGAGTCAGACCCCAAGTCAATGGGCCTACCTCGTGCAAATCCTGTAGCTATGACTTTATCATCTTCCTCTAACTCGGAATCTTGGCTTTGTTGTGCGGTGGCGACGACCTTCTGTTTCCCATTTCTGTTATTCCTTTCATGTCTCATCTTAGGGTGCAGCTTCTAGAAATTCTCTTCATCATGCCCCTCTTTCCCACAATGGGTACAAGAGGGATTTTCTCCCCTTCTCTTGACTGCTGCCATTCTCTTTGATTGGTCATCTTTGTCATATTTGCCCCTGTTCTCAATGTGAATGGCCTTTACACTGGCTGCATCAATGGTGGTTGGTTCAAACAATAACAATGAATGTCTAATATAATTATGTAACGATCCAATGTATTTAGTTACAATTTCAGGTGTATCAAGTGCAATACCCAAATTTAGTGCTTGCTTCCTAAATTCTTCTGTAAAACTCTGAACATCCTAACCTTTGCCTTGCCTTAAATACTGCCAGTTCATTAAAGCTTTTTGCATGTAACCCAATGGATAAAATTGTACTTTTAATGCAGAAATGAAATTAGGCCAAGAGGAACAAAGATTACCCACATCCTTACTGCTTTGTACTTTGCTCTCCCACCAAACGAGAGCGGTGTTGGTTAATCTCAAAGAGGCCAACTGAATCTTTGCTTCATCCTCCATGATCTGCTAAATCCTGCAGTAGATCTCAATATGCCTAATCCAATTATTAAGTTTTTATGTATTGCTTTCACCATTGCACATGGGGAGATCAAATTTAAGATCTAATTTAAAAAAAGGTTTCTTAGATGCATCTTTGGAATTTCGATTAGTATGATGGTGAGAAGAAGAACTTTCACTTGTAGAAGGAGAAGGAGGTGGATCTCCTCCATCACCTCCATGCACTAAACCTTGTCCTTTTGGAGTTTTCCCCTCTGCATTTTCCTACTTTTCGAGCTTTGAGAATAACTTCTCAACACAATCTGCCATCATATAGAAAGTCTTGTGAAAATTGAGCTCCTCCTCATACCGAACCTCTTCCCCTGCCATGTTTCTCCTTTGATGTGCATGCCTCGCCTCAGGATCGAAAGACTGTAATTCTCCTTTGCCTCTTCAAACCCTGTTTCTCATTAGCATACAAACATGCAATTCACATCTAAAAACACATGCTCTGACACCACTTGATCCAGGTTATCTTTTGTTTATAGATGCATTAAAAGAATTACATACACAATTTGTAGCTTAACTAAAGAGAAAATTTAAATTTGCACATGTGAGAGAAAGAAGAAGAAGAGCATAAGAAACAAGAAGACAAGAACTTGATAACGGAGTTTGTCCCTCCTAGACTACATCTTTGGGCCCTGCTCAATCAATGGGGAGGCCTTCATTCATTAAAAATGGCATCAAAAGAGGTTACATTCATCAGTTACAAAAATGGAGAATTATACCTCCATGCTGAAAAATTCCCGAAAATTGGAGAGCTCTGTTGCAAAAACTATCACCACCATCGAATTCTTGTCGTTGAGAGGTGTAAAAACGATATAAAATTTGCCCAATTTTGAGTCTGGACAAAAATCACCCTCCTGCAAAAATTCAACGAAGCATGGTTCCACCAATGTTTTCTGACTGCTCAGGGTTCCATTGCCTCTGTCTTGATTTCTGTGCCTAAGCTATTGTATCTCTCTCTCCACCTCGTTTTTCTGCTGGTTAAAAATTTTGGGGTTTTTAAATGTGTATGTGATAACAATACACATATATGTTTTACCATGTGTTTGTTTTAAAACCAACCAAATCAACCATATATAACCCATATATATGTCATATATATTTTAATATTACATTTTTGGGAGGTGGGCCCATACTCCATGGGACCCGCACCTATCCCTTTCCAACCAACACCGCATTAACTGGCGATTATCACATGATATTTGGTATGGTGGGTGGCTTTAGTGGCAGGACCACCTACGTGGCTGCCTACCCAAGCCCCAATGTACCATCGTTGACCATCGGTTTAACTTTATATGGTTTCCTCCCATACCATACTCCACCATATACGATGGTTATATAATGTGATTTAACTTTATGGCTATCAATGGATATACGTTGGTTATATGATGTACTTTGGTTGGAGATCTGTTGATTGGTGTTAACC
>APFE031212057.1:38094-57819 GCA_000404065.3 Pinus taeda | reverse complement strand
ATGGCTTGATTTGTTGCAGTTAAAATGGTTTTTTAACTGCATATTTGGATTCAGCACCCTGAAAAACCCCTAGGACACTTTGATTGTGCAGAAACTAGCTATCAAACTTGCGATTCCAATAAATTGCTGCCGGATTTTGAACAGAAAAACCCACCGGAAAGGCTTTCAAAAAGTCGCATTATAGACCACTGCTAAAAAATCTAGAATTCTGACAATTTTAATAGACCAACTTTGGAAGCTTATAAATGGAGTTTTGCTTGGCCAAATAAAGTCAAGGATGGCTCATTGGAAATATAAAATTATGGAGAATATTTCTGAAGTAGTTTCATTTACAGATTTGATCATTTATTGGGTCTAAAATCCAACAAAAAATCAAGCTCCGAATTTTTAACAAAACTAATTTCTGAGTTTAATTTTCTACATTTTCATTTGCCCACAACTTCTTCTGAGTGCAGATCCATTCACCTATGTTCTCCTCGTCCAATTAAATCTTCATATACATCAATAGAAATTTCATATTTCTTTTATTTTAATTATGTAATTAAATTTTGATTGAATTTATTTTAATTCCGGATATGTCATTTTGATATTCTTTTAATTTAATTTGGATTTGTTTTTGCAGGAAAAAAGTTGAAGAAATGAGGAGAATAAGATCTCAACCAATAAGAATGCTCCAGCAATAGGAGAATGGAATTTTGGGCCAATAAAAATATATGAAGTGGATTTCTTTTTCAACAAACTTTCTTGTTGAGAATTCTTTTGTAAATATTATAAATAACATATTGTAGGATGTATTAGAGGCTTCTCTCATTTGCAATTTTGAAATTCTAAAAGCACTACTGTAATAGAGATTTATAATTGTAGGTGAGAGGAGAGAAAATCTCAAATATGGGAATTATTGAGGATTTTTCTTTTGCATTGTGAATTATGTATGGAGAACAAAGTTTGCACTACTGCAGTTCTCATTGTAACAACAGAAGTTCAAAGATTGTAGAGGATTGTTGGAGACCAGAGCTAGAGAAATGGATTCAATAAATTGGTATTTCTAATACTATTGTTTTGAATACTAGTTTCATTTTATGATGGCAGGAATGTGTCATTTTATTCATATCTGTGCACTATTGTCGGTATGAGTAATTTGTCTCAATCATATGTTATTATTATCTTTGCTCTTATGGGTTTAATTCTAATTTCTGAGTAACTATTTACTCAGAAATTTGTCTTTTAATATTGATTTAAAAAATAATGATATGTTATGAACTATTTCCTCATATTATTGTTTAATTATTCAAATTACTCATTCAACAATCAATATCATTTTGTGAACTACTTCCTAAATGTTGTTGATTGATTGTTTTAGTTAAGAGGTCTCTGAATGCAATGTGTTTTGGTATTCATAATGTCAATTAATTGAACTACTTCATAATATCAATTAATTGAACTACTTCATTAGCTTGATATTCATTATAAACTAGACATTTAAATCTCACTGATTTAAATATCTCTCTTGATTGTGTTAGATTTATATCTGCCTAATTGAGATAATATTAGGATTTAGTTCATTTTTCTTGCATTTTAGAATAATTTTGCATTTAAATTTAATTCTAAATTCCTAGAAGTCCTCTTCATAAAGAGGCAAACTTTAGTTGTGGCTTGGTTGAGCTCCAGATCAACTTAAGGATCACTTTTTTGCCTGATCAGCAAGAGGGCTAATCTGATGTATGTTCTCCATTGGTAGATGAAAGTCATATTTTAATTCATTTGGAGATTAATAGAAGGTAATTGGACTTAGTTAAACTAGTCGGAACCACCATTCCAAACGGAAAAGGAGTTATTTTAAGGTCCGGACCGAGTGGTCATCCTCAATATTGTTGCAGTGAATTTCGAGGCTTCAAAATTTTAGCGCTAGAAGGAGACCCTAAAACTTGTTATTTATTGGAGTCTTTGTATTCTAATATTTTATTTTATTTTATAATGGCTCCTTTTAAACTTCCAATTTGGAGTTGTATCCACGGACATGCATCTACCAATACCCCACTAGAAGTGGTAAGACTCTTATCTCAGGTAAATTTTAATGGTAAGAGGAATACTTCTGCATTTAATCATGCTTTACAATTCATTCAAAAAAATTCAAATTCTATTTTTCAAGGAATTGATGAAAGTATTTTATACAGGGTTTTTACTCTTACATTCTTGGCAAAAACCAAAAGTTGGTGTCAATCGCTTCCAGTTGCCTCAATTCACAGTTGAGATCAATTTGTTACAATGTTCCTTTGTTAATTTGACTGCTATAACTACAAATAGATATGTGACGAAATCAAATATTTACAAAGGTTTGAAAATGAGTCTTTGATTGATTTTACCATTTGATTTCGCTTAAATTGCTTGAGATTTACAGTTAAAGAAAAACCTTCAGAAGAGGAATTATTAGATTGGTTTGAATATATTTGCTTTCTTCCTCCCATTCATAATACATATGAAATTATTTCAAGCTGTGCACAATCTCCTTCCATTTTCATTAACATAATTGAGAATTCCAATATGGAGGTGCAAACAAACGATGATGAAGTGGTCTCTATTATGTATGATCAATTACTTCATTTAGTGCACACTTCCTACAATATTAAGAATGATCAGGGTACAACTTCACATGTCAACAAATCTCAATCACAAAGATTGGAGGATTTTACTATTCAAATGCGAGAAGATATTAGCAACAATCCTGAATAAAATATTTCTTTGAAATCTGAAAATCAGTATGCGTTAAATTCAGAAAATCATAACATAAATAAGCAAGTACAAGCAGAAATCAAAGTTTCCATTCACATGTCAACAAATCTCAATCACAAAGATTGGAGGATTTTACTATTCAAATGCGAGAAGATATTAGCAACAATCCTGAATAAAATATTTCTTTGAAATCTGAAAATCAGTATGCGTTAAATTCAGAAAATCATAACATAAATAAGCAAGTACAAGAAGAAATCAAAGTTTCCAACAAGCCCCAAGGGTTAACTCAATTGGTCGAATCCCCGTTGTTAAGTACCTCGCTGATTGGGAGGTCACAGGGTCAATTCTTCTCGACACTCTTGGGGTTAAGCCTTGCTAGTCTGGCCAACAGGCTTTAAAAGATTCTCTTTGGGGTTGATCTGCCCAGATTTTTCCAATAACATGCAACCTGTTGTAAAAATCTATGAATTATTTTACGATGAACAAATGTCAAATTCAAAATAGCAAAGCAACATTCTTCAAGAAAGCACAATTACACAAACAAATGATCTCAAATCTGAAATTTACAATGAATGGAATGCACAAGAGTTCTCAAATAGAGACACTTTTAAGTCCATTACTTCTTATTCTCATTTTTCCCTTTATCCTGATATTTTTGTTGATAGAAATTTATCTCCTCTTAACATTAATAATATTTCAAAAAACAGAGAGGTTGATCTTAATGAATTGCCAATTAGTTGTTATCAAGATAGGGAATTAATTATTCATCATTATTCTGGCATTAATGAACATGTTCTTTATATTCCTTCTCGTTTTGATACATTGGATGAGACTGAAGGGAATTCTAATGAATGTCATTGTTAGGATATTCCGACACATAGGAATAGTTAAGTTCAACTTGGTCTAGTATAGAGTTAGGTTAGCGTTAGGTAAAGTGTGTTTCTTTACCGTTGTACATTTTGTAACTTACAATCCGACGGTCACGATATGTAGTGATCCGACGGTTCATTCTCTCCTCGGTATTACCGACACTTGATCCGTGGCTTGACACCCGATTGGTCCATGAATTCTATTTAAAGCGCATGGAGGGTCATTTGTAGGTTAACCGTGCATGAGAGAAGCTTATGTAATTTTCATTCTTTTATTAATAAATTGCCTGTAGTAGCCACGTTGGCGCAGGCCGTGGACTGTTTCCCTCTCTGAGGGTTTTAACCACGTCAAAATACTGGTGTATTGATTTGATCTGTGATCTGTTTGTGAGCGGTGTCCTTCTGGTGTTCTGTCTGAGGAACTTACCCTGTATATTCCTACACATTTGGCTTTGCGATGGTTGTCACTTATAGGACGATTAAAATGCCAGGTATTTTTTAGTTTGTAACTTTGTTTCACATTTAATTGTCTCTTCAAATTCCATTTTTTTCTTATGTTTATTTAAAATTTTATTTGTAATTTTGTTGTAGATCCATGGTGGAGAATGTATGGTGGCAAGGTACCCCTTCTGCAAAAGCTTGCCATTCACATCCTCAGCCAAACATGTAGCTCCTCAGGATGTGAGCGCAACTGGAGTGTATTTGAAAAATACACAACAAGAAGTGCAACAAGTTAACACTTAAACATTTAAAATATTGCAAATTTCCAAATAAAATTTTGAATTCATTAAACAGTATTTTTTATAATTATTAATTATTATTTCATGATCTTCGTATAGGTTGGAGTCTTAGCGACTTAATGAGATGGTCTACGTCTACTACAATCTTCGATTGTGGGTGAGGCAACTTGAGAGTACACTTGGTGTGGAGGCCATCTCATTGGATGGGATTGACACCACTGCTACATGGAGGTTTGAGGCCGAGAGGCCTCTCATGGAGTCTGCTGATGATTGGTTAGTGCAGGATGTAGTGGAGGGGGAGAAGGAGGAGGAGGAGAAGGAGGAAGTGATACCACCCGCCCAGGACACCCCTACCACCAGTAGAGGATGTGGTCTACCTCCTATAGCTCCTACTTCTAGTTCTTCAGCTTCTAGAGCACAACAAACTCCACTGACAACTCCACTAGAACCGACATCTACATCTAGAGGGAAAGGGAAAGCTGTGGCATTTTCTCGCAAGAGGGGCAGAGGAAATCAATAGGATTAGACTTTAGTTATTTTCTTCATTTTATTGTATATGACATTATGACATGATGAGATACATTATTATATTTTTTGTTAATATTTTGAGGCTGAGCTGGGAATCATGAGTCAGGACTTACTATTGAGGACATGATTCAATGTTATGTGTGATTTTAGCACTAAAAATGATATTAAACATATTATATATTAGTTCTTTTATCATATTATGTGTCAATGTATTTATTTTATGTTGTAGATGATTTAGATATTAAAAAAAATGAAAAAAATGAATATTTTTGTACCAAACAAATTTTTCCCGATTATTTCTGATTATTTCCCAATAATTACAATTTTTTATGATTTTTTCCTCGCGCCAATATTATTGCGATAACGATTATTGCAACATTGGGAAATAACAATGTCATGGATGTCTTAGCTCAAATATTTGTTGAACCAAGTCCCAAAACATCTACCTCTCCAACTCCCTCATAACCGCCAACTACAAGTAGGGGGGAGGGAATTAGGCAAACAGCTTCAGTTAAAACAAGATTTTCATGGTCAAAGGAACAACAGATTTGATAAAATGGTGATCATGTTACTGTAATGCATGCACCACAATAATTCTCACATGTTTTGAACTCTATGGATTCTTGACATAGCAATGGTATAATTGAAAACTTTGTAGTATTAGTTGTAGAGTTAGAATTCCTCAAAACTATTGGAATTGAATGAAGTATTTCCAACACCTTAATGGGTTTAAGATATTGCATATATTTGGTGAAATATGTTTCTATATTGCAATTTTACATGTAGTGTTATTTCGAACATCTAAACAACGAATAAAAACTAAAATGGTATTTTTTGGTTCCCTTTGTTTTTTTTGGATGAATTTACTTTTTTGGGATGAATTTACCATTGACATTTTATTAGTAATGGAAAGCTACAATATAATGTAAAAATGTATTTCAATCTTGTGCATTTTCCATTAAAAACCTCAACATAATTGAGCTTCTTGATGTGGTTTTGCTTCATGATATAATAATTAAAGCCTTCTTATAATATTGTATATAGTTGGTGACAATTGAAATATGTTTCTTTTGGAGATATTGCATGTAGTGTTGCTGGAAGCTTGCATGTTTCTTGTTGAAATTGAGTGTTTATAGTTGTTTACCTAGTTACTCGATTGAACTTGGAAAATTACTTAGTGAGGCAAATGGGTCAGGAGTTTCTCTTGGCTCAACAAAATACTTGCCTTGTTTATAGAATGTTGGTGTGAGATTTTTGGTGAGTCAACTTTTTACTTGCCGTCAACGACTTGCAAGTACTTGTTGTTTAAGGCTTCCCTTCGTGAGCCAATTTAGTGAAGGATATTTTTTCTTGTTGGCTCTTTGTAATGAAGAATTGTATTTGAACATTGGCATCCCATATAGAGATATTTTGTATTTTATGGATGCTTATTTCTTGAGCTATAATATGCCATGCCCAGTTTGATTTCTTCTTAATTCTCTTCAAATAATATTTTATCACTTCATATCCTTTAAGTTTTCAAAGGCCTGGTAATTTCTCTTTATACTAAAGGAGAGTTTTAAATGATGTATTGTAACCAACATGCCATCAAATAATATTTATCTCTTTATAGCCTTGAAGCTTTCAAAGGCCTGGTGTTGGCTCTTTATACTAAAGGATTGTTTTAAAGGATGTATTGTAACCAACATGCCATCTTTAAATTACACAAACTCTTTAATTATGGAAAGCTATGAAACTGAATGTGTGACTATTCAAAATTCCAATTTTAGTTTAAATTCTTTTTTTTTTCACAAAATCGGTTGTTGGCTTATATTCAAAAGAAAATAGGAGGGAGACGGATCTCCAGTTTTATAGAATGATGTTGGAATATGGAGATCCAACAACAGATGCAGTTGATGGGTGAATCATTACTACTTGTTTGCGTCGTTGTGAAGAAGCGGATTGCTGTATAAACTATGAAAAATTTTAATTAGATATAACAGGTTTTGCACTTCATTTTTAATTTTTGCAAGTGTTCTGTGTTTGCCTCCCACTAAGGTTATAATCTTCTTGTAGGCTACCATATTTGAATACTAGATCTCTCATAGCTGCATCAGTAAGACGACAACGCCTTGTGGGTTCGAGTGATGCTTCCCCACCAGCTGCATCTATACTGTATCTTCCTGTCACACCAAACTTCAGCTGCTGAATCCAGAACTAAACAACAAGCAGTGAAAATGTCTTTTAATTCCAAGAGTTTATATAGGATAGCGCATAAAGAAGTTATGCCACTTGTACAGGCAAAATGGATTAGACAAGGGCACGATAGAGCCTCCAGAGAAGTTGACTCACAATTTTAGTTTAAATTCTTACTCCTTGAAAATACACATTGATTATTCTACAGTTAGAGATAATTACACTTGAATTTCTGTTACGAGAGGGATTGGGTTGAATTACACTTAAACCAACGGATCAAGTAATCAATTTTTTAAATACATATTTGGTCACCATATGGTAAAAGAAAATTTTCATTTACGGTTATCTTCTGGTCATTGAAAGAATTAATCCATTGTTTAAGTTGGAGACATGAACATGTGTGTTGGCCCAAAGGTTTTCTAGCTTTGAGACAATTTTGATTTATGTAATCTTTTAGTTGTATGTAAATTTGCATTCATTTCAACAAAGGCTATATGTTCTTTTATGGGTCACTTGTTCTGTTTGATTGGTGATGACATGGACACAAGGGTATAGTTCATGTAATTGATTGAGGGTAGGCTAACTATGACACATCCTTTAGTTAATTATGCTAGAAAATACAAGTACTGGTATTATGAGGATTTCAAGACTTATAAGTGTTAAACTACATAAATTTACCATCATTAATTTTACATGTAGGGTAAGAAAATTTAGATTACACTTATTTATGGTGAAATTTGCATGAGAAAATAAATGGATAAACATGAGATGGTGTTAGTGTCTAACTTATTCATGCAAGACCTAGACCTTAACTCAAAGGGACAATTGGGAAAGAATGCAACATATAGAGTTATCCTTTTTGAGTGAAGACAACCCTTTGTGTGCATTGAAGTAGATGACCATTTGTTGTTAAATAAATTTCACCTCTCGAGGAGAAACAAATTTATGTCGGACTAGACTGATATTTAAATATTGTAAATTTATGTAAGATAAAAAAGTATCAAATATTCTTTTTTTCTTTTTTTCTTTTCCCAACATGTAGGCAAGATATCTTGTATATTAATGTGTATTGTTTTTATTGTGTAGCTTTATAAATACAAAATATCTAACACTTTATTTTTATTTTTTCCATTTATTCTAACATACACATGTTACAACATATTGTATATTAGTATATTATTTGATATTTTCAATTGTCATTTATGTTTTTTCTAATACACATTACACATTAATATACAGCATACTATGTTGTCTACATTTTGAAAATAGTGAAAAAAATAATAAAAGTCTTTGATACATTTTATACCTTACATAAATTTACAATATTTTCATTGAAAAATTATTGTTTTTTCCATGAGTGGCTTATAGTAATTTACAAAATGGTGGAAGAAAAAAAAATAATAGAAGTAGTAAATTATTTTTCCTTTTATTATATAAATTTACATTTTTTTAATTAAAATTTGATGGTCTTATAATGAGTGGCTTATAATAACTAATTATTCATATTTAGCCATTAGTTCTAAAAATTTGGGATCCAATTAATTTAATTCGGTGAAAATATAAGAAAACCTATTATATGTCTATGGAAAACCTTTATATATCTAAAGAAAATAATACAAGCATATGAATACCTCTAATCATAAATTAGGTTTCAATTTTTTTTTATAAAATTATGAAAATATATAGCCATAATTTCTTCAAAAACTGTAGTTTTAATCAAATGGATAAAATTTCACTTCGAAAGAAAATCATCAAATGCATTGGGTCAAAAATTAAATAAAAAATTGTAACCATTGATGAAAGTGTTTTGTATCCAAGCCTTTTCAGGACAATGAATGTTTGAGTTAGATCTATCACAAATACACCAAAACTCAAAATCCATTGAAATTGTGTAAAGGATTCTATAGCCATTGGTTGGAAATTCCAAAGGAATGCCACTAAAAGAAATCACCCACAAAAATAACTATGATGAATTAATATTGTAGAATGGATCCTTAAATAATGACATGATAATAATTTCAATTGAAATAAATATAAATGAATTCATGAAACAACATATACAATTAATGTGAAGATTCAAGTCACATTAGAATAAATCTTGGTACAAGCACGTTTAGGGTTTTAGGACTAACACTTTAGGACCATTACCTAATGTAAATTTACAATAAATTCTCTTATCCCAATATATTTAAGGATATGGCTAACAATTTTTAAAATATTTGTTAAAAAAATGAATGTAATTGTAATTATTTGTAGTAAACCTTTTAACCTTAGAGTTGATTTTAATGGGTTACTAATGATTAGTGAAAATTTTCTAAGCGTTGTTTTTCATCAAAAACTACTTACATTCACCACCTTGCTAATGATCAAAACATTTTGGTTTTACTGATAGCATTGCAACTCAACCAAATCCTGTCAATGACACTTCATGGATTGTGGGCTTCTTGAAATTGTGGCTCCTATAAAATAAAGAACAATAGTTAGATATTTTGGAAAGACATGTGCTCATGGATGGGGATGGTAGTAGGATTGAAAACCTTGAAAACCATGCATATTCCTGTGGATATGGCAGTGGCTCTGCAGATTAGTGGCCAATTACTTACTTCAAGAACCTTTGCTTTGATAACATGGTACTCAAAAATGGAAGACAAAAAACTAATTGAATAAAACTTGTAGTCCTAAGGTGAGGAGCCCGTGAAGCTTCCACAACATTGCATTTATTTAAATGAAAAATCAAATAATACAGATCTTATAGGAGTACATTTAGTTAGGGAGGTCAAAACAAATTATCAGGAAATATGATCTAAATACTAAATACCAACACAATGAAAAACTATGTAACGAATCCATTCTCCATTATTTTCATGTTTCGCCCTTAATGGAAAAAGGATCTATTTCGACACCTAATATCTCCCTAAAAAACTCAAATTTTATCTTCCCAAGGGGCTTACTGAAAATATCAACAATGTTTTCACAAATATTACAATATTCAAGAAAAAATCCTTTGCACCGCATCTTCTCTCTAATAAAATGAAATTGAGAATCAACATGCTTTGTTCTTGAATGATACATTGGATTATTTTCCAACTTGATTGAGCTCTGGTTGTCACGTTTGATCATTGTACCCGTCTTTTGTTCTTCTCCAACATCTTGATGAATTCTCCTCAATGAATCAGCTTCACAAGTTGTTTCACATGGCGTTTTTAAATTTAGCCTAAAAGATGACAATGATATAGTTGTCTACTTATTTTTGCTCCATGAAATAGTCCTAGATTGAATGCTAAGGTAATAACATGTAGCAAATATCCTATCATACATATTACCAACCCATCTGAATCTGAGTAACATGTCAACTCAACATCAAATGAATCAATACACTTAAGACAAAAATGAATAGTTCCTTTAAGATACTTAATTACATCTTTCAGTGATCTCCAATGGCTTTCTAGAGGTCTTTCCATAAATTGAATTAACATAATAATAGAGTATGTTATGTCAGGTCTATTTGTAATGAGATAATTCAAGATTCCCACTAGTTGGCTATACACTATACCATCAACATCCTTTGAGTCATCATCAAAACGAAATTTTACATTCTGGTGCATTGGAACAAAAGCAGCTTTGCACTGATCCATATTGAACTTTGTAAGAAATTCCCTGACATAATTACCCCGAGAGGAAAATGTCTCACCAGCATCTTTGCACAATACACGACCTAAACAATAATGTAATTCACCAAAATCATTCATCTCAAATACTTGTGACATCTTCAACTAATTAGTTTAATTAAATTTCCTATAATAATTTAATCATCAACAAACAAGGAAATCAATACTAAGAATTTAATATGTTCTTGCCTCTTATGACACTCTGTTCACACTCCATCAACATTATGTTTTTCCTTTCTATAACAGCGTTCTGCTGCAAAGTGTAGGGTACTATAAATTTTTGCACTACTCCACGGTCCTTGCAATATTTGATGAAGTTCCCCAACCTATATTCTACCCATTGGTCTGAATGAACGATCTTTATGAACTTCCTTGTATGCTTCTGTGCCATTTTTTTGAGTTCTTTGAAATACAAAAAAACATCACTCTTTCTCCTAAGAAAGTACACCTAAGTTTACCTTATGTAATGATCAATAAACAATAGAAAAGAAAAAGAGTCTCCTAAGGATCTGGTCTGCATTGATCCATAAACATCATAATCCACAATTTATAATACATACCTTCTTCTCATTTAAGAATTAGAGGAGAATTCATCTCTATGATTTTTTCCTAATGCACAAGCTTCACAAGCAGCAAACTCATTATTTAACATAGGGAGTCCTTCAACCATTCTTTGTTTCTGCAACAACAACAGATCATGATAATTGATATGACCATACCCCCGATATCAAAGACTTTCAACTGTCATAGTTGTAGAAGTTAGTGCTTGATGACTCTTGCTCATGACATCAAGCTTGTACAATCCTCCAACTCTAACTCCTGAAGCAACAAGTTTGCACTGATCCAATAGATCTTTTACTATGCAATGTGTTTTGAATAATTCCACCTTCATATTCTGATATGTAATTGTGGGCAAAAAGATCATATTTTTCTTGATCTCAAGCACATAGATAATATTGTGAATGTGTGTGACACAGCCATTTGGTAAAGTCAGTGCAATATCACGATATCTCTTGATCTGATGTGCACGATCATCTCGAAGATATATATTTCCACCATTTCTTATTTCCTTAAAGTTCTCATATTAGTCATTATCACATGTCATGTGAATCGAAACTCCAAAGTCCATAAAAGAATCATTAACATCATCTGTTTTAGCAGACAATGCAAAATTAGACATAAATAGCTTAAGATTTATGAGATCAAAGTTCAAGCCTTCTCCTGCAAGATATCCTGAATGTCTTCTATGCTTATTGTGCCTAGATTCATCACTTTTCTTCTTATAACAATATATAGTAGGGTGCCCTCTTTTACCATAACAAAAATATTTCAATCCAGAATCATTTTTGACAGATGGCATACCCTGATTTTTTTTTTGGAAATGCCCTTTTTCAAGATAGACTTCCACATTTACTTCCTTCTCCTTATTTCCTTTTAAATAAATTCTTCTTTGCCACAAGTGATAAATCTATATTTTGAGGCTTCAAGTTCCCACACCTCTCTTCTTGCATCATTATACCTGTCGAATTCTCAAAAGTGGGAGCTTTCTCCCTTGTTATAACACCTATAATAAACATATCATAGACCTATAGCATTCCATTTAAAGTTATTGTCACAAGATGAATACTAGGTATTGATTCTCCTATATCTCCTCGCTTACCTTTCAAGTCTTTAATTCCTGAAACAACATCACTAACATATTCATTATCTTCCATTTTAATATATAGGAGCTTACTTTTAAGAGAGAAGATTCAATTTGAATTTTTGGTTTCATACAATTCCTTCAATGTATTCCAACTTTCACTATATGTCTTGCAATCATGAATGTGAGGGATTATGTTATCTTTAATAGACATCTTTAATAATATATTTTCATTGTTCTCCTACTTCTCCTAGTCATGAATGGATGCAACCGTTACACCTGCAATAGGTTTTCCTTCTTTCTTCCTTGTGATGGTCCAAACTCCATAGCCTTCAAGCAATGTTTACAGCTTAAATTTACAATTAACATAATTTGATTCATCCAACTTATTGGCATCATTAAGATATGTTTCTACAAGTGGATTCGACATCTTTATAGCGAGTCCCAATCTTCAACAATGCCTTTCAGGAACATATCCAATAGCTCCAAATATATATTTATGCAAAGCAAATCTAAATAAAGGATATAACAAAGAGAACAATAACTTAAAAAAAATGGAGCTCAATTAAAAATTGTAAATATTTCCAAAAATTATATATGTACAAAAAAAATGTGCATAAATGACCTACACTGGATGCAAATTTTTAAAATGCACATTGATGAAAATCAAATGGTCAACTCTTCCCACTGATCCTTTTTATTCTTAACCAATTTAATGAATTATAAGATATCTCAATTTCGTAAGGCGTCCTCGATCGATGGACCTTCTCCCAAGACTTGTATGCATTGTTCACATATAAAAAAAATTTATAGTTCCTGAGCACCAAATGTGTAGACTAATAGGTCAACGAAGGTGTCGTATTGCCCTGAATGCTAACAAATGGTGTTCAACACTAAGCTCAATCCTTCTGACCTAGACTCTGCTACCCCCTCTTTAGTTACAGAATGGGCTTCTCCCTATATAACCTCAATTTCCACAGTGCTAACACTTCACCACCAATCACCATTGAACTCCATGTTCAAATCATCCTAGTTACAATTGGCCTCAATTAACCTCTCCTTGACCATGATTCTCCTTAGCCTCTTCTGCACCAAGCCTCCAACACTGCACTGAACACAAAACTCTACACTTTCCTCTGTGATGCCATCATCGACTCTGAACCAACATATTTTCTAACAATTTTCACGCCAAAGTTTTGAAAGAGGTAGAGCTTCCTCTAGCTTCACATTGTTGGGACAACATTGTTGATTTCCACACATTGTTCAACGTTATTCCAAAGAACATCAATTTATCGGATCTTTCAAGCGATACAAGGTTTCTTCCCACTCTTGTGGTGAGGTGCCTTTGTCGCGTTGGGCTTTCACACAATTAATGTCTCTATCAGATGCACCATTCACACTTATGGCCACACCATTCGGCGGCATATACTCCAGATTGGTACTATTTAGGTATAATATCTCCAATGACTGAGAAGTAAAAACCACACAAATCACCACTTATGCCACATAGATCGTAAACCCGACAGCTTGTAACTTCCCTTGAGACTTTACATAAACAAACACCAGTCTCGAGTCTCGACTAATTCCCATATCCACTACGCTTTGATACCAACTCAAAAATGGAAGACAAAAAACTCATTAAATGAAACTTGCGGTCCTCACGTGAGGAGCCCTTAAGGCTACCACAGTGTTGGCTTTCATTGAATGAACAATCAAACAAGTCATATCTTATAGGAGTACATTTAGTTAGGGAGATCAAAACAGATTCCTCAAAAATAAGATCTAAATATTAAATACAAATGTAATGAAAACTACCAAATGAATCCATTATCCATTATTTTCAAGTGTGGTTTCTCTCTCTTTAATACCAATTTGAAGGACAAGAGAGGACAGAGTAGAGGAGGAAATTGAAGTACTATAACAATCGAATAAAAATATCACCACCTAATAATACATATTAAAACATAACAGAACTACAAGTTTTGAACCTATGTTCATTAAATTGCTTGAAGATGCATATTTAAATAAACATCCATTATTTTCAAGTATGGCTTCTCTATCTTTGATACAAATTTGAAGGACAGGAAAGGACTGAGTAAAGGAGGAAATCGAACTACTATAACAGTCGAATACTCAAAATATCACCACCTAATAATACATATTAAAAAATAACATAACTACAAGTTTTGAACCTATGTTCATTAAAATTGCTTGAAGACATATAATTAAATAAGCACCAAACTTAGGGATAATTCTCTAAAACTATCTTTAAAATGTTAATTATGGCTACATTAATTTTAGTTCACAGATATAACTAGTAATTCTTAAATTTACACTCTAATACAAACTTCCAATTTAGATGACTGGTAATTCCTAAATTTACACTCTATTATAAACTTCCAGCTAACTCAAAGTGACATAGAATAATTAACACATTCCAATAGTTTTCAGGTTTGCACCAACTTCCATTGAATGAGGTATAAGTATCCATTGATCTGTAGAGCCACCTAGTTATAGTTGGGAGAGTCATCTATTGATAAAGAGGGACAAGATCTAGCCATCTATTCATTGAGGTAGAGCACCAATTCATTATCTTTTGCTAAGGAAACATACCCTTCTCCATTGAGAGTTTCCAACTCTCCCAAGAATAGACATCATCCCTAGCCACTACAGTGGAATTCGTTGAGTCACTGGCCACAGCTTTTAAACTCGAATCTCACAGAGTGGAATTGGTTGAGATTTCATTTTTTTTAATATTAGAGCATAAGGGGAAGACCATTTTGAAAGTTAGTTTTAATGTGTCATAGAAATAAAATAATTAATTGGAATTTAAAGTAAGGTAAGATAGTAAGGAGAGATAAGGAAAATAGAAAAGTTAAAATTATTTTTAAATTGTTTGTACTGGAAAGTGATTGTGTTTTTCTTAAAAATTGTCATTATTAATATATAATATTTCTTATCTTTCACCATGTGACTATTTTTATTGGTGAAAATTATAATTTTTAGGTCATTGGGATGAGAAACAAACTACATGTGAAATCTCTATAAGATATTGTTGTATAGACTTCAGGAATCCATGAGGCATCCTATGTGGCCATGATTCAAGAAAAGAAGAATTAGTTCAGAGTGAATAAAAAGGATGATGCGAAAACATTGTTTCTCATTCAACAAGGCTTAGACCACAACATTCTTCTTAAAATTGTAGCAGCAAGGTCTAAAGATTCTTAGTATATTGTAGATATGGCATATAGGTAAAGTAACAAAAATCAATAACAAGTTGATCCATGAAGCAAGATTCTTAGTATATTGTAGATATGGCATATAGGTAAAGTAACACAAATCAATAACAAGTTGATCCATGAAGCATTATAGTTGACGATGTAATTTTTGTAGAAGAAATGGAAGGTTTTGTCATTGTAGAAATAATAGGAGAAGATGTGGAAGAGCCCATCAAAACAAAAGAAGATAAATAAGACATGGACATTGTACTTGAATACTACATAGAATATTGTTCAAGAAATTGTATAAACAAATGTAACTTTATACTAGATGTATTAGCATGGTGAACGAAGTGATGCCCACTATGATGGTACACATGAAAAAGATAGAAATTGAAGCTATATTTATAACAATAGAAAAATGTGATGAGAACGTGATAGTGAATTTCAAATTTGATTATGAAGCTACATTTCTATTTATTGAGAAGTGACTTGGTATGGAAAAATTGTCATACTAAAGTAGAATAAAGAAAAAAAAGAAAAAGGAAGTCATGGCAATTATTGAAGCTTTTGCACAAGTGGGAGAGAACATGAAAGAAACTATAGCTGATGCTTTTCATAGAGATGCTGAAAAAATGTTCAAACATTAGGAGTTAAAGTACAAGTAGATGGATGAAATGAATAAGATAACAAACATAGGGAAAAATTGAAGAAGAAGACCAAAGTAAAATTGGAGCTGAAGAATAGAAAATTTATGGAATATATAAAGGCCATAGTCTAATGAGACTGATATTTTTCCACGAAAGTCATGGAAATTTCAGCCATATTTTGAGAAAATCCAGCAAGGATTTTTGTAAATCCAAGTTATAATAGTTAAATTTCAAAATTTTAGGTGCCTGAGACGTCTTTTTATGGTGCCGAATCCATTTCCAACATCAGAAGCATGATTCTAACACTACCTCTACAAGCTTTTTTGAATTTTTCTTGCCCAGATTCTGACCACTTATGCCCATTCAGGAAATTCCTCTACCTCTGTAGACAACTCTGATATAAAGTTTGGAGAAAAAGAAAGAAAAAATTATACAACATAGAGCTAGAACAAGCTACTATAGCATGTAAACAAATAATATTTCTTTTTCACTAATCCCAAATTCTATATTCTTAACCAAGATATAGACAAATAGATGGTAGTAGTCATAATTAAGAGAGAGTATTGAAATATATTAACTACTCCAAATTTCCTAAGATTGACATGTAATTTTAGTGACACTACTATTAAAAAATGAAATATCCTTCTACTCACCAAATTAGTAACTCCACTAATTATTGATAACTGCCATTCACATATATTTTTCCGGTGAAGATTTCCATTTTTATCAACAAAACTAGTAACACTATTATTAAAATATGAAATATCCTTCTACTCACCAAATTAGTAACTCCACTAATCACCAAATTAGTAACTCCACTAATTATTGATAACTACCATTCGCCCACATTTTTTCGTTTGAGGTTTTCCATTTTTATCAACCAGACGAGCATGGACATAGTACTAAACCACCACAATTAGCCATAGACATATCTCTTACAATGTATTTTACTAGTCGGACGTTTCTTTGTGTGCATTTGTATTTTAATTTGGGAAAGTTTCTTTAGGTTTTCTAGAAGGTTGAATAATTAGTACTTATGAATAGGTGAGAGATTGTAATTATTTGGCATATTATCTATATTAATATAACTTAGAGGGATATGAACATAATTAATATAATTAAGAAAGATGAGAAAAGGTATTTCAATACAAAAAATCTAGTTTATAGAGGTCTTTTGACCTTTAAATGTTGGATTTATGCGTGTATAATTTCACATCATCACACTGTTTACAATTAAAGTATAATGGTTTTGGAATTTATAGATTTAGATTATTAAAAAATTGATAAATAATAAATGTTTTACAATTATGTTATGTTAACATCAATTATATGTTTTTATTCAAATTTGTTCAAACAATTGTTAAATACTAAGCAATTATGTTCTATAATTAATTAATTATGTAGAGTTACTCTATTCACATCTAAGCAATAACAAGCTCAACAATATTCTATTTTTAGTATTTTTTTGCCTATGCAATGTGATTTTTTTTTATCACTATTGAAGATGTTACGAACATAGGTAACTTGGAGTTATCCATTCACATCTAAGAAATAACAAGCTCTAACAACATTTTATTTTTTTAGAAATTTTTTATCACTATTGAAGATGTTAAAAATTAGGGAATGAACCACTCACATGGTATTAATGGTGAACCTCTACTTTGAAATAATTATATGAGGCTATATAACAATACAAAAATATAAATATACTTGCAATTTGGAAGGACACTTTATTTCTATATATCCTCAGAGACAAAACTAGTCATAATTACCAACCAAATTTGTTGAAATTTTATTTTTATTAAAGCGATTCATAACTTTCTTATGGTCACAACTTCCACCCACACACACAACCATATATCCATTTTTTTGTATGTGGGTCATTGTGCATATAGATGCTAATAATCCTTGGTCACAGTGGGTCAAAGAGTGGCTGAAGGAACCTCTACAAAGTTTACTAGTATATATGGTGATAGGAGGGCACTAATCAACGTTTAATTAAGATGATGATGATATTTCTCCTATGAATTTGACAATACAATTTAGGAAAGATTGTGATTTCCCATTATTTTAAGTGTATTTCGTTTTATTTCCTAAATGATTTGAACTCCCTAAAAAACTCTTAAGGAAAATTATCTTTCTTATTTGAATTCGATAATACAATTTCTAGCAATATTGTGATTCCTTATTATTTAAAATGTATTTTTATTCAACTCAATGAAAAACCCTAAGAAACTTATACTTAGTAGATAACATAGATTAAACTTATGATTGTTAAAAATCTTGATTTTAAAAAATGACAAAAAATGGGAGTCATTTCATCTATTAATTAGACTAAACATTAATCTAAATTTATAAAATTATATAGGGTGTAATATGTAACCCCGTGAGCATTCAAAATCATTCCTAAAGATGGTGGTTTGGAAATTAAATAACTTAAACAGATTAAATTTATGATTCTTAAAAATCTCAAATTCAAACAAAAATAAGAAAATGCTCAAAGAGCAATTTCATCTATTAATTAGAATAAATGTTTATATAAATTTATAATGTTATATAGCATGCAATATGTAACATTCAAACTCATTTGTTATGTCGATGTTCTAATTAGATAGAAAAAATTGTGGATGATCTAGCCATCTTTATGTGTATTGTAGATTTCAAGAATATTCTGAAATCTAAAAACAAAAGTAAGATAAAAAAAAGTGATCTCACTCCTCTCCATGAGATTTCAAAATACTTTTGAAAATGCAATCTAATTAAGTTCAATAAATAACCTACTAATGCAAATAAACTTGGAGATTTACACACTAGTGATTAATGTTCTCCAACAACTCAATTAAAAACAAAATCAAACTCCATACATTATATAGTAAATTAATAATTATAATTTAACTATACTCAATCAAATTAATTAGTAATAAAAATTAATTAATAACATATACAGTAAATATGTTCATTTAAATGATAGAAAAATCAAACCCATATAAACTCAACCCCATAATACTAATTGATCGACTACTTATCAATTTAAGACTAAACCGTCAATCAATCAAATATCGACATCTCTCCTTACAGTGTATTTCACAACCAGTCAGATCACTTTTTTTTTCAATGATTCGAGTGCATTTTAGAAGAACATTTTACTTTTTAGCTCGGGGAAGATTTTTAAAAGCATGGACAATTACTTTTTATGAAGAGGTGAGATATTTTGTTTTTATTTTTCTCTCGATCCATACATTTATTTATTGAGAACCAAGATACTATAATTATTTGGCTATCGATCTATATTATTTAACATTGGATCGACTTAACATAATTTCAAAGGATGAAAAGAAAGTATCATTAACAAAGATGGGAAGTGTTAACTGGTAATTTAGTGTAAGTTTTCTGTTTATTTAGTTGTTTATCTAATGGTATGTCTACGGGTATTTAGTGTATTAGCTTTAATACTAATAATATTAAAGTATAATGGTATGTTTATGGATATCTAGTGTCTTAGCTT
>APFE031212057.1:19387-33511 GCA_000404065.3 Pinus taeda | reverse complement strand
TTTAAGTCAACAAAATTTATACATTTAGATTTAGTATAAAAATATGAATTATTAATTTATTTATTTCTCAAAATATTAAAACCAAATGCCAAAAGAATAAAGAACCAGCACGTTAAGTGGGCTTGATTGTGGGGAAAACTGCACAGTTAAGCGCGCTTGAGCCAAAGATGAACTAGGATGGGTGACCTCTCGAGAAGTCCTCGTTACAGGGTACAAGTCTCAGAAATGATGATTGACACTATGTGATTTATTTCACTAGTTTCAATCCCACTTCTTCATCCCTATGAGCATCACCCGATGCAATGAATGGAATATTCAAAAAATCATGAGAAATTAATAAGTTACGACTACCTCTCATGGAAATGGTCATAGATGAATGACTTACTTAACGCAACTAAATCCCAAAAAATGATATCTAAAAAAATGCACTACGAAAACACCCAATACTTAACTTCATAATTGTGTTATCGTAACATCAATCCTATATTTGAATTCAAACAATACTCAAAATACCAAACACATTCATTATAAAATCTAAGTGTAATAGAATGGTGTAATACATATCACAGCCAACATTGAAACTCATTCCTTGTGTCAATGCTCTAACGAGGTAGAAATTGAATTGTGGGTGATCTAGCAATGCAACGAGTCTTGAGAAATTTACTAACTGGACCTAAATGTTCACCAATAAATCATTCTTCCTTTGTTGTGTAGCAAATTGAAGTGTATAAATTATACTTTAACATAATGACAAAATGAGTTACTCAGAGGGATTAACTAAAAATTGGGTCCCAGTTATTGGGAAGTGCCAATTAAAATGAAATAAAAATCAAGCATACCTCAACTGAATCATAGAGTAACGTATAAATTAAAATTTTACCTTGGAAACCTGAATAGGAAATCAATATCTAATCACTTTTTTGAACCCCATTTTCTTAGCAATTGTTGAATTATAATAGTATTTTGACATTTTTTAACTTTATAGATTACAATCCCAAAATTCCAACATTCTTATTTGGTTGAGTATTTCTTCACTAATGAGCTACTAAAACTATTTTACTTTTGTTTGGATTTAGTTTTGTATCACACCTCCCTAATGGGAGGTTTTTAGTCCTGAAAATTTGATTCACGGAAGGGAATGAAGCATATGGGTTCAACTTTACTCATCTTTCTAAGTCTATTACTCCATAAATTGTGAGGGATATTTGCTTCTTGTTTTATCTATTAAAATTTTTGGGTTTCCTTATTTCTTTGTTACTAAGGGAATTCTACATATCCATGTTTGTGTTTTAATGTTATGGGCCAAAACCATCTTTAGCCAAATGATATTTCCTTTCTCCCATACAAAGTCCCATACATTTTCCATAATTATGGGCTATCAAACAACACGTCCAAAGTATTCATGTTCACATACATGAGCCGACATAAAATGTAATACAATGTAAGTTACAATAGAAAATTTATATGTAGAAAATTAACAAATCATGCTAACAAAGAAGCATTCAAACAAGACAAAGATTTACTTAGATCTTATAGAAAATACCTAAACAACTCTCTAGCTACATAGTATATATTTATCTTGATATTTTTATGTGTGATAGATAATATACCATTATTACTATTATGTAAGCATCCACCATTATACAAACCACAAAGCATGTGCTTGAAGTAAATTTTGTTTTTAAAATAATTTTTTCCTTTTTAACTTTTTGCAATATTTCATTAATTGAGGCATACAAATTGACATTTTGTTAGAGTTAATGGGAGAAATGTATTGTTCCAATGCATTCTTCTAGATAGTGTTTGTTTCAATAAGTGTGAGTTGAACTACATAGGTGTCATTATAATTCCAATAATAATTGGTTGTTATAGTTATATGTTATACCTATTCCATTAAATATGAGATTTTATCATGTGTTTTGAAAATTATTAGAACCAATAAATCTCTCCATGATTAGTCACAATGGTTCAACTCCCTAGCTAATCATTATTTCGTTATACAAGTGGTCCACCACTTCACCAAAATGTCCCTTGAGACATGTGGAATCATTATACTCAAAAAACTTATTATTAAAGTAGAGTTGCACCAATATAATAGTATCAATGTCACAACAACATAATACTAGCACAATGTTCTAGCAACAGTGTCATAGTAACATAGCAGTAGAGTGATGTCACAACAATATAACATTAGGGTGGTGTTGTAACAACGTAACAATATGATGGTGTTGCAACAACACTATAAAAACAATGAAATAACAAAGTGGTATTGCAACAATGGTGTTGCAACAACAAATAATAAGGTGGTATTGCATCAATGGTGTTACAACATGCTTATTTAATCTTCTAACCTATTAATTGAAATATGTTGGTATGGATTCCTTTTGTTGGAGATATCATACACTTAATTGTAATTGAGTTAGACTAGTGAGTGGAGTCATGCATGACAACTGTATTATCATCATGAAGACTAGGGCTCTCCATAATTGCTTGCATGAGTTATACTAATATCCACTTGCATGAGATAGTTAACTAATGACTACAAGGCTACTTAATTGAGCCTCTCTCCATTTGCATGAGACAAATAATAGATCACTACAAGGCCAATTAACTACGATTATCTCCACTTGCATGAGACACTTAACTAACGATGCATGGCCAATTAACTAGGACTAGATGTCAATCCTTTTTACTGCATTTTCACATATCTCTAGATTCACTACTCCACTCACTACTATATTAGTTCAACCATGTAGAAGATATTGCATTGAATAATATTCTCTCACAACTTTCTTCTTTTGTGCATGAATAAGAATCAATAATTAATTCCTCTATCAATTTCTTTTCTTCTTTCTTTACAACTTTTGTTCATTGTTTCTAGCTAAATCCAATTTTCTTCCTTTACAATTTTTGTTCATTGTTTCTAGCTAAATCCAATCTACACAAGTTCAAAAACAATTTGACACATTTTGATGGAAATTTACTCTTATATCCTAGGCACAAATACCATGTACTTACTAACCAATAAACATACTAAGTGAAGTTGTTAATACATTTTATTATTATTATTATTGGTAAATCATAAAAAAAATCTTAATTTTTAACATTATACACATCAAACAACTTTGCTACTAAAAGATCACGAGTTCAATTCTTCTTGGTGGTTGAACCTATATGTAGTAATCCCTTTAGATAGATCTCCCGGTACAAATATTAGACAAATAACAAAAAACCAAACAAATATACTCATCAAAATAATTAGTTCTTTTATTAAAAAACAAAATACAAATAATATAAACTTGAAAATAAATAATAATTATAGTAATTAAAAATACTAATAATTATTGCTCTGTTTTTTGTCCATATTATGTAAAGATGTTATAATAATAATAATAATATCCATTTTTAAGGTCACAGCCAAGCCAGACACCAAATTGGTGTATCAGACCCCCTTGTTTGTGGGACCCTTTTAGATAGATCTCCCGGTACAAATATTAGACAAATAACAAAAAACCAAACAAATATACTCATCAAAATAATTAGTTCTTTTATTAAAAAACAAAATACAAATAATATAAACTTGAAAATAAATAATAATTATAGTAATTAAAAATACTAATAATTATTGCTCTGTTTTTTGTCCATATTATGTAAAGATATAATAATAATAATAATAATATCCATTTTTAAGGTCACAGCCAAGCCAGACACCAAATTGGTGTATGTCTCTGTTTGTGGGACAAGGGACCCACCTCCCGCGCAGCGAGTTGGCTGCTAAGTCTAGCAAGGCATACATTACTCTACCCCCTCTGGTTTTGCCTGTGACCTCTTAGGAGGAAACACATGCTTCTTAACCATATAGGCCCACTCAAGCTGTATTAAATATAGTTAAAAACACAAATAATTAAAATAAATTCATAATTATAATTATAATAAAATATTTTAATTAACAAAATTAATAATTATATTATATTTAATAATTAAATATTAGTTTTATTTTGATTTTAAATTTTATCTCAAAAATCTCAAAATCAATTTTTTTTTTAATCAAATGTAATTTATAAAATCAAACCAAATCTGTTTTCATTTTCATTATAAAAGAGTGATAGCATCTTTGATCTTGTTCGCATCCTTCAATTCAATACCAATGGTAAATAGAGTTTCCATTCGGCGTAAAGGAGAGATATTATCTTTGATCTTGATCGCATCGCTCTATTCATTCAATACCTACGGTAAATAGAGATTCCGTTCGGCGGTTCCTTTCGCAGCTGGGTATGCTAGTGGTTTTAGTTGATTTAGACAGCACGCACCAACGGTCCTTTTCTATCACGCTCCGAAGATTTAGCATTTGTAACTTCTCCAATCATCCGGTTTTCTATGTGCACGCGGCAAACGTCAATCCTCGCTGGCGAGAGTTACACGTCCGTGTGTTGTTATTCCCAACGTACCATTAACAACAACGCCAGGGACCGACTACTTTAGCTTACTTGCACATATCCATTTAACCGCTGGTCAACTCCAGCGTCACGATCCATAGATCGAAAACCAACCGTATCAAGGAGCACTCAAGCATCTCCCTACATGGTTTGTCAACTCGAAGATCGCAACTCTTACGGAGAATCCAACACCCAACTCATACGGAGGATCCAATACCCACTCTGGTCTTTTGGTTGTCCTTGTGGAAGACGTAAACGAGATCTGAGATCCGCTAATAAATAGCAGCGGGAGAGAGAAACCAAACCCATTCCCTCAAAGATAGTCGGCTCCGCTGAGTAGTTGGTCTCTGTTTGCCCAACTTACGACTGCGCGCCTCAACATTTCACTCCTTTGAATTTTAATTATCAGCGTTGTTAATTTTCAATGCCGCCTTTTCCTCTTCTTCGAAGAGCAGAGAGAATGGAGATGAAGTGGTAGATAAAAGATGCAGTTTGACGTTCGAAACGGTGAAATACCTAAGTGAAGTGGACGTGAAAGAACTTCCCAGTAGATTTATTTTGCCCGATACCAAGCGTCCAAATGCCAATACAGTCGTAAGCACTGCACAACAATATGATCTCCCTGTTATCCACATTTCGAGTTTGGAGGGTCCTCACCGTCTCGAAGTTGTCTCTGCCATTGGCCGAGCCTGCCAAGAAACCGGGTTTTTTCAAGTATGGTTATTTTGTTAGTCGCATAAATCATTTGAAGCCTGATAGACTGGACTTGTGATACGAAGAGTAAATTGCTTATAATTAATTTGCAGGTGATTAACCACGGTGTGGAGGAATCCTTGATAAGCGAAGTGATGAGAGTGGCCTCTGAGTTCTTCGAGCTGCCCGTGGAAGAAAGGAACAAATTTGTTTCCGAGGACATGATGAAGGCAGTGAGATACGGAACCAGTTTCAATCATCTGAAGGATGGAGTGTTCTGCTGGAGAGACTTTCTGAAGCACTATTGTCATCCCCTCGACAAAATGTTTCCACTATGGCCTTCAAATCCCTCTGATTATCGGTGAGTCTCTTTGAAAATGGAACAAGTCATCCTATGAATGAAGTTGATAGTATGTACTGATTCTGATGAGCATGATAATCTGCAGGAGTGTGATGTCAGCATACAGCCAAAAGGTAAGGTGGCTAAGTTTGAGGATAATGAACTCAATAGTGGAGAGCTTGGGATTACCCCACAACAAATATACTGTAGAAAATGGTTTTCGTGACGAGGGCAGCCAAGTCATGGTTCTCAATTACTATCCTGCTTGTCCGGAGCCCGAGCTTACCTTGGGCATACCACCACATTCAGATTATGGCTGCGTTACCATTCTTTCCCAGGATTCTGTTGGAGGCTTTCAGTTGCTGCACGATGGCCAATGGAAGGCAGTACCACCATTGCCCAACTCCTTCATGGTAAACATTGGTGATCACATAGAGGTACTCACTGAGTCACTAGTCCTCTCTAATTATGTTTCTCCATTGCTTAAGATACCAATTCCTTTATAATGTTCTGATACAATATGTTATTGTATGGTTTATTCAGATTCTGAGCAATGGAAAATACAAGAGCGTGGTGCATCGAGCAGTGGTGAACTCCGAGAAATTCCGTATTTCGGTGTCGTCTTTGATGAGTATGCCCTTCGAAGCAAAAATTGGTCCCGCGGCCGAACTCATTGATGAACACCACCCAGCACTTTACCGGGAGACGAACTTCGCCGAGTTTATGAATCTGCTGGTTTCCAAGGAGTACAAAGCAAGGGAATTCCTAGATTCAATAACACTTGAAGGCGAAGACACACTAAATTAGTCACTGCAGCAACTGATGAAAACTTTTCCCACAGATTTTCTCGTTCATATTTCTTTCCTTGTATCAATCAGACGAGTATGGATATAGGACTAAACGCTCTATATGAATCATATATCGGCATCTTTCGTTATAATGTATTTGGCAATCTGCGTCAGATATTACTTTCAATGATATCGAGTGCATTCTAGAATTGCTTTTGCTTCTTATTTTAGGAAAAAGACCCTCTAGCTATCGGATATCGACGTCTTTTTCAAAGTCAGATATTACTTTCAATCATATGGAGTCAATTCTAGAACTGCTTTTGTTTCTTAATTTGGACAAGTTTCTTTAGCTTTACTAAAGGTTGAATATTTAGTATTGGTCAAGGTGTGAAAGACTGATGATATGTACTTATATTTCATGAGATGAAAAGAGTTAATATAAATTATGAAATATGAATATAGTTTAGAGAATTTGTTTATTCCTTATAAGTTGATGGTTTTGTAATTTATAGAGCTCGATTATTATACTGTAAGTGATTACTTTATAATACTCGCCTAAAGTACTTTATAATACTCGCCTACTGTTATAATGTGTTTAGTTTTTATTAAAAAAGCTTTGTTTTTATTAAAACCTAAAAGATTGTTTGTTTATTTATTATTCTATTTTCAAGTAATTCATAGCATTCAAATTTTTAAAGAAATAATTCTATTATGTGTGAGTTATTTGTGTATTTAATTAATGTTGTAGTTTTTTTTCTCTTTATTCTATCATAGTGGTATCATAACTAGAGAATTTAACAGTTTTAAAGTCAAATGAGTTAAAGGAATTGATAGATCCACTCCATTAAAGATCTGGTTGATGTTTTCTAAAAGAAAATCAATTTGCTAGTGTGTCATGGTATAGGGGAGGAAGCCACACTTAAACACACAAAGTAACTCACAAGAATAACACACACAACATAATAGAGTTGCGGATCTCCAATTTAAATTCATTGAATTCCTCAAGGAGACACAATTAAATAGACCCAAAAACTCATGGAGAATTCTCTAAAGAGATATTTGGAATGCTAATTATAGCTATGCTAATTTTAACTCACACTTGTATGACTAGTTCTTCTAAAATTTACACTCTACTAGAAACTACCAACTAACTAGGACTAATTGGGATTAATTAACACATTCCAGTACTTGCCCTTAATTATAGCCACTACTATTTTCTCGTCTAAGTCTAAGTCTTACCTAAGCTTACAACACTTAGGATCAAGTAAAAAAAACATGTTTTACATTTACATCCTAATGTAGCTTGCTTTTCTTTTCTTTTCTTTTTCTTTTTCTTTTGCTCCAAAATTTGTATTCTACATACATCTTCTTGTTCTTTAGCTTTAGTGTGATCTTCTTCTTGAATATTTCTTCATCTTCAATGTTATATCCATCTACTTATTTTTTCTATCTACTTATACCTCAATTGTTGCTAATTGAACTTTTCTTTTGTTCCTTCTTCTATTGTAGTTATGATGACTTTTCCATATCCACTTTCATCTTGATCATACTTAGGATTTGCAAGCCACTCTTCAAGAAAAGTGGATCCATCCTCATAATCGAATTCAATTTGCACTATGAAGTTCTTCTCACTTGTCATTGTTGCTACAAAGGTGGTCCAATTTCATCATATCCATTTTTATATTTAGTGTTTTTGCCATGTTCAAGTTTTCGATCTTGTAGGTAATAATTTTTTTCTTTTGCAACTTTTTCAACAATTTTTTCTATGGTGTTCAAGGAAACTCCAATATTCATGTCTTGTTTATATTTTTATGCTTTAGCATGCTCTTCCACATATCCTCCTATTATAGTAGTTTTTCATCAATCGCAACACTCTATGACTACTCTGATCATTGATCAATATTTCTCCCCCTTTCACTTTATGTCATTTTCAAATTTCCCGAGCTTTTTTTGTAACATGTTTTCCCCACATACAAAAAAAAACTTTCTACTAACCTAATTACCATGCACTACAGTTTCCCCTAACATATGAAAATGACTTAATAATTTTATCACATCAATCCCAATGCATGTACTTGAATGTTTTAGCATTATATTTTAATATATATATATATATATATATATATATTATATATTTTTATATATATATATAATATATATATAATATAATATATATTATATATATATTTGTGATTATAAAAAAATTGGTACGAAGTTGAAACTTCTTAGTGTTCGACGTATACATATGCTTTTTACCAGTTACACTTGCATCAATGTATACATGTTCAAAATTACTTGCAACTTAGTTTAATAGTCTTGGACACACCCTTGGCATTAAATGCTACAATTTAATAAATGATACGATTGATTGTCGGTTGTTCTCATTTTCTTACCCCTCTTACCACACTAACTTAGATTCTTTCCAAACCCTAGTTAGATTACCTGTGCATAGCTCCATTGTTGATCTTACCAAGGCCTTGATTCGAGAACCCCTGGATTTTCAAGATGGTTTAGGTAACTACAACCCCTTTCTAGCCCGAGTTGTCATCATCCACACTCTACCTGGTGACGTGGAAGAGCTCTGCTAAAATTCCTTACAACTCAATTTTTCATCTTAATCGTCAGGTACTCTGTTGTAGCTCTTTTGTCGTAACTAGCTCATCAGTTTACACAACTTTTGTATAACATTTTCTTTTCAAGCTAAAGGTTTACAAAATTGTTCCTAGGGTTTCGGAGATGAGTTGAGCTTACAGAATAAACCCGTTTCTCAGGTGTATTGGCTGCCCGGTAATCCTTCCAAATGTGAGAAAGGTAGATTATAGGGTTCTTTACTGCATTATGTGCATCATGGTTACCTTTAACTAACTATTGTTCTGGCCCTTTTGTGGTAGGTCAACTCTCATGATGCCAAATTTTCCCCAGGTTCACTATGATATCTTTTACAAACTCTCAGACTCCTATTATTTTATCTATTTTCTTTGATTATTTTTGGTTTCAGGTTATTTACATGCATTGTATTTCTGGACAGAAGTTTAAACAGGTTGGTTTCCCAACATCGTTCCTGTATCTCCCTCTAATCTTAGAGAATTTGGAAGTACAGTCGTCCGACTGACTCCTATGCACTTTCGTTTTCCATGGTTCACAAATTTTATGAGATATTTGCATTATTTCCATGAGTTGGTTCCCACAATTAGTTTCTTAGTTTTTTTTCCTTTTAAGATTAAAGACAAAGTATTTACTGTGAGCCCACAAATAGTAATATGAGATTTTTTTATATTATGTATTTTTCCTGGCACCACCATCAACAATATGGAGTTGTTGTGTCTTGAGGTTATGTTTGTATGGATACCAAGTGTATTTATGGTATCGTCACCAGCTTGGTTGGGCCTAACAGTTTTTTTTTAACATTGTTCTTTAAAAAATGAACGTCAATTTATGGATGGTTTTGTTGTTACTTTCTTAAAATTTTTGTGAATATGGTTTCTTGATGGAAATACATTTTTGTTTTGTTTCTGTATCAATTAACCAGTTCTAAGCAGATATTTCGAATATATTACGGTTAGATGTAGTTTTATTCTCATTTACTAGTTGGTTTTTGTATTCATACTGTCACTACTCCGTATGTTATTTTTTTCCTTTGCTAGACTTGCAATTTATTTACAAGCTTCATATTTATGTATTTGTTTCTGCCCAAGTTATACAAGGTTTTTCGTCTTGTTATTCGATTGCATATGTTATTACAAGGTTGCCTTGGATCGAGGCTGGTCCGTAGGTTGTTGGACAGTTTAGCTGGAACTAGGAACTCAATTGGTGTTCATATAACCTTCGACTCCTGTTAAGAAATCAATTTCACTATTTTCTGTTATTTCGCTATCTTACTATTTGAGATAAATTAAAGGAAACAAATACTTGGTTTTGAGTTAGAACCTCTTCTCTAGGTAATATTCTCTACAGAGAACAACAAATTATCATTCTTCTTTACCCCATATTTTCACATGTAAATTCTTTTTAAACATTCATACTAATCTGCCAACAAGGCTCACTGTAACTTAAACATAATTCTTATTTTTCAAGAAGTAACATGAATGCATTCTTAAAAGGAAAATAATGCATTAATGTCACTTCCATTATTTTTAGAAACATGATTTCTCCTTAATACACTCTATACTTTATAACCATTGTTTCTACTAAATGTAAGTCCGTCATGGAAGATTTACTTATATGTTGTCCTCCTTTTGACTCACCAGAAATTTCACTACAAGAGACCACAACTCCCAACTGTTGAGATTTGAAATTACATCCAATTTCCCCCATAGCCTTTTCACTTCCAGATCAGTAACTTAGACAATGTTTTACTATTAAATTTCCTAACACATCAAGACCTATTATTCCATCATGGAACTCACAACTTTAACCAAGCTTAAGGCTTCCACTAGCTCCCAGTACAATTCAAGAACGCCCTATAGAGACTGTTATTCCATACCTCTTTCTTTCTTCTTTCAGATGCCTTCAACTTTCTCCTGCTGCCTTTCCTGGCTCCTTTTTCCCACTGAGATGTTTTATCTTGGGGGAGGGAGAAAGATAACTGTCTATAACTTTCTGGTAGTTGAAAACTACATCCAAGGTCTTTTCCGGTGAAATTTCCAAAAATTGTTTATTATATATTAACAAAACAAAAAATATAAAATTAAAATAACTTTTAGTACTTAAAGGTCTTCTTGGTTTTCTGTCAATTCATAACTACTCATCTTAGTGCTTTAAAAGTAAAATGAAAAATATTTAGAGTGCTTGGGAGAACTACATCTTCCACCTCATCAAACTCATTGTCCCCACTGTTTATACTTACCTCTAAAACATGTCTAGATATGCCTCTTTCATAAAGCTTTCATCCTCCCAGGTGGCATTGTCTAGGATAAAGTGCTTCCATTACACTTTAGCCTGGGTGATAGCTCGCCTTTGTAACATTATTTCTCTCTCATCGAGGATTAGTAGAGGTTCTACTAGAAATTCTTCGTTTGACTCAACCTATTTCACAATAATAGGAGATCATCAGTTCATATTGATTATTAATTTAAAATTACAAGTACACGTATTGATAGAGTTTAATTCATCATTAAATATTACCTGCACATATTTCCAATTAATAATATATCTAGGGTCTTTTTTAACAACAAAACATGAAATACATTATGAACTCGTATGTGGCTCGGTAATGCTAGTCAATATGCCACACGTCTGATTCTTTCCAAAATATGAAATCGACCATAGTAACGGGGAGCTATTTTTGTTCAACCACTCCATCTCAAGGTATTCTTCTTAGGTTTTACCCTCACATAAACATGGTCCCCAACCCGAAACTCCCTATATGTTCTTCTCTTGTATGCATAAGATTTTTGTCAGTCTTGGGAAACTTTTAGATTATGTCATACTTTCCTTACTTTCTGCTCCATTTTGGCTAACATATTAGGTCCCAGGATTACCTATCCTCTGGATTGTTCTTGTTGGTAGGTGTTCTGAATGTTCTCCCATATAGTACTTTAAAAGGGATCATTTTCAATGGGTCATGATAAATATTGTTGTATGAAAATTCAACGAGGTGGAGATATTCTTTCCACTTGGTTGGCTGTTGCATAACACACATTCTTAACATATGCTCTAGTACTTGGTTCACCAGTTCGATCTGCCCATCAGTTTGTGGATGATAATCGATAGTAAATTGAAATTGGGTGTGCATTGCCTCAGAAAGAGCCTTCCCAAAATGTAGAATTAAATTTTACGTCTATGTCATAAATGACTATTTTAGATATGCCATGTAACAAAATATTTCTTTAATAGAAATGTCAACAATTTGTAGAGTCTTGTACATAGATTGTACTGGAATGAAATGGGTGGTTTTAATTATCTTATCCACCACTACCATTATTGATTCATTTTTTCCTTTTGATCTAGGTAACCCTGTAATGAAATATAATGTGATGAAATCCCATTTCCATTCTGGAATAGGTAATGGATGAAATAATTCTGCTAGGCGTTGTTGGATACATTACCCAACAATGTTGGCTTTTGGAGACTTCCATCTATAAATTTACTTCTATCTACAACCTTAGGCTTTTGGAGACTGATCATGCCATCATGCTACTGCCTTGAATCCAAGAGAGTTATCATTTTCATGCATTAGGGTGATATTGAGGTGTTATTTTTGACAAGGAAGGACAATTCAACATGAGGAGATCTCTACAAGATCAGGTATTATTATTGGTTATAAACTCTCTCATATTTATATTAATACAAAGAGTATACCATTTTCTTTTGAGTGTTATGTTACATTTACGTTCATGTATTTCAATGCTTCATTGATCCATTGAATAGAGTAATTGAAATATGTTACATAGATGTTGTGGATCTTTGGCTTGTTGTGAATGTATGTGTAGGTTCGAATTATAGGAACTGAAGCTATGATTGGAGCTTACAAGCCAAGAGGAAAGTAAAGCATGAGACAGATTCCAAGTAAGCCTCTTTCCCATTCGTTAATTTCTCTAAGGGAAACTCTATATTCTTTGCTTTATGTTGTTATAGATGAGTCCACTTGGTGTAGGGAAGATACTTTTGTCTGCAATCATAAATTCCACATAATACAAAAAATAAAAAATAAATACTACATATGAAGCCAATGATTATGGTAGCATACATATGGGAAATAATAACTTTTGTAACATTATTGCAGTGGGATAGACTACTAGATCCAGAAGAAACAAAGAGCAACCAACACAAATCAAAAGCCAAGCACACAAATGAAGGTGATACCACTGTTGTAGTTTCAACAACTAATTTTTTATTTACCATCTCAATAGAAGAGGCATGCTTATATAATTTTAGAAACAACATTGATTGTGCATTTTACTCCAAAGAATCGACTGACCCTGTAACTCCATGATGGGTAATAAACTAGTTTGCACACCCCTAGAATCCCACTTCAAATATAGTGTCAAATTGTACCTTCTGGTAAGAAGAAGTAATGAAAAAATGAGTAAAATATATTTTCTTTCATATTTCGAAGTTTGATGTATGCATTGGTATGTTCCAAACCAAATATTGCACATATAATGAGAGTAGTAAGCACATTCCTTGTAGATCCATACAAACAACATTAGGTAGTAATAGAGGGAATTTTAAGGTATCTCAATGTTACTAGTCATTATTTATTATTTTTTTGTAATAATAATGTTGATTGAAAGTTATATAGATGCAAATATGTCTAGATATGTGAACACCAAAAATTGTACCATTGATTATTTATATACTTTTACATGTAAAATGGTTTATTGAGTGTCTAGACGATGTAAAATGGTTTATTGAGTGTTTAGACTACAAAAAGTTCTATCTCTCTACACAATAGAGGAAATACATATCTACCACAGGATCCTATAAAGAGATGTTTTCAACACAAAATTTCTTAGGACAATTGGGTGTTTTGGATGGCACCTCTTTAATGGAGGATTTTGGTCCCAAAATCAATCCATGGAGGAGACTAAAGCACATGGCTACTATTATAGACATATTTGGGCACTACAACGCCAATCTTATATGTCGATAAACCAAGGACTCTTTAACCCCTAAAAGTGTTGTTTCATACCCTAAAGGATCATAGTCAACTGATTACATCATTCCCCAAAAGTTCCACCTAAGAAACCACTCCAAACTGGCCAAAACTGGACCATACTAACTACTCCAATGTCAAGGTGTGATGGATACTGATTATTCCACTAGCCGTGTGCGATTCATACTGAAGAGGCCTTCTGTAGGGTGTGATGAGTGGGGATGGTCAAATTTCTAAGACAGTTTGCTAAGTGGATGTTCATGGAATCAG